>BLKR01003461.1:0-140000 GCA_011170035.1 Teleogryllus occipitalis | reverse complement strand
TCTCTTAAAATTTTCCTACCCGCGCTCTAACATCTCCACTTTTTTGGTTCTTCTCAAATATTTATATTAACTTTTTTTGTATAATTCTATTCACTACTATGCTCTTCCACAATTTTTCATTTTCTTTCCACATCTTTTCTTTACTTCATATTAGAGAAAATACCACTTTGGTATTCATAGAGCCAGAAGCAATTTCACTGATGCTACAAAAGTACTTCACTCTTCTCGAATATGTAGTGTAGATAGTTATTTAATAAAGCAAAAGTTCAACATTCTGACGTTATTGTACGTTTTGGGATTTCCTTATATCGAAAAAGTGTTATTTTTCAGGACTTTCGACCGTGTTTGTGGTTAACAACACTAGGATTGCAGGACATAAACCATACAGAAGATGTTCCCCCCAAAATGATATTTCCTCTGACCACACTCAAGAACGAGGAATTTGAAAGGGTCTTGTTTACGTTTAGAGCTTCGTTTATTGAATCCCCAAGTTTAATTTCAAACTTTTCTAAAACAAATGGCTATTTTTTAAAGTTTTTGCTCGAATAGATGAAAGTGCGCTTAAAGATATACCAAACCTGGATAACTCACTTCATTTAGAGAAGAGTAACAAAGCGTGTGCTCTATCGGATCACTAATATGCAACAAAAACATTTCGAGGAAAACATTGTATTAGTCCGTTTCATGTGATTTTGGCCCGCTGCGTTCCTTGCGTCAGTGCGTACAGCAATTATCGTGTCACATGCGGCATCGTGCAACAATATTTATCCACTTTGGTTAGGTAAAGTCAAACATTATGCCATTATAATCAGTTTCGTAATGAAGTACTTTACTGCTATAGTGTGGTAATGTCCTTCATTACCATACTCGACCTGACAGCCTTGTTTGACAATTTTCTAATCTCTTTCTAATCTCAGATGCTCACGACACATATTGTAAATAACTATTATTGAAATTGTAGGCTAATGGGAGCGTTAATGGTGCCGGGTAGCACCCCTAGATTTGGAGCATTCTAGTGCATTCCTTCGAGTCGCAGATTTCGGCATTAACATCCAGCTGTCACAAGAGTTCGAACTGTCCGTTAAAGTATGTTGGGATCTCCCAATTTAAACAAAATCAATATTAATATCCACGAAAATCTTCACCATGCCTCCATTTATTAATTGTGCTCCTCAGATACGGAATTATACGTATCGGGTGAGAGAATATTGAATGATCGCGATTGCTGGACTTTCTGTGTTTAGGGCAGGCATGTCAATGTGGCGGGGCAAGGTACATATCCTGTTGTGTAATTTCTTATATTCGGACTTAGCTAATATTAACGCTATGGCCAATGGTTTCTACCTACTACTAATAATTGTTGCACTTTTTATCCTGGAAAATTTTGAAAGCCGCTTTACCAGTATCCTGGTCTCATGCCGGATCTTGGGAAGTTATTTCAACTTACTCTACTTAGTTTAGTTTAGTTTAGTTTAGTTTAGTTAATGCCTTATTTTACGTGGCGAGACTCGGGCCATCAGACCCGCTCTTCCGTCTAACCACGCAAATTTCGCTACGCTCCTTTCACCACCTAGCGGAGAAAGGAGGTATTATCTTGGGCGACGGAACAGGTGGATCTCAATTTTGCTCAAAGGCTTCTTTTAGGTTTGAGGATGTTTTACATGCAGTAAATCTACTACATGGGACAGCCGGCTTTACTTCCCCTCCGAAGGAAGGCGTACGAAGGATTTTTTCGCTCTTAAAAATACACGGCTTCGATCGGGTTTGAACCCGCAAACTCGGGTACAACAGTCCGACTCTACTTCCCGTATACTGCGTCCCCCACATACTGCAAGCAACTGACCCGAGATTGAGAAAGTAAGGATTGTATAAATTGCTCCGGGGAGGCAGAACATCACTGGATACCTAGGGTATCCAGGCCCTGGGCAACCTTTTAAAGAAGTCATTTGACAGTCATTGGCCCAAATTTAGCTATATTAGTTTCCATTCCTCTGCTAAAGCAAAAATATTATCCATTTAAAATCTAGTAATACATCATTCTGATTACAAATTGTAAATTGAGAGTAAAATTAAACCTCTTGAATCGAAAGTATCTTTATTTTGTAATCGTGTTTACATAAGAGTGCAATAATTGCATTAATTTTCTAAGTTCTGATTGGGAGGTTAACAAACAATATACCTGTGGAAATAAAGTTTTTCAAGCAGGAGCTCTTACGGCCAATCGCAAGCTTGCAATGGACACAAACACAAGTTATAAATTTTGTTACATGCACATCTTGAATTGTTTCAACACAGTTTGAGAGGGTTTATGTTGAATGTACAATTTTATGTAGGTTGATGATGTTGAAGAGTAATGGCACGGCGAAGATGAACTGCGTGGATCCGCCTGGGCGAGAGCGAACCAGCCAATGACGAGGCGTCGCTGGGGCGACGAGAAGTGCCTTGTCGGTCGTAAGTCTCGGGCCGCTGAGTCAGGGAAGTTACATTAGCAGTCCAGAGAGTGCGTAGAGCTGGGTGGTTGAGAGCCAAGCCGCTGCCACGCTTTTAACATCTCAAAATATTTTTACTTTGTTGTGCAACACAGTAACATGAAACAAGTTATGATTTAATTTGTATAGTCGTTAATCAGGCTGCACATACAGTTGCGTGAACATTAATAATTATTATTAATTACTATTATTATTAATTATTGTTAATTATTAGTTATTATTGTTAATTATTAGTTATTATTGTTAATTATTAGTTATTATTGTTAATTATTAGTTATTATTGTTAATTATTATTATTATTATTATTATTATTATTATTATTATTATTATTATTATTATTATTATTATTATTATTATTATTATTGGCTGTTCCCAATATCGAGTTGACTGGTATATATCAGTCTTCAGAAAAACATGGTAGCTCGGATAGATTTTGCGGAATGAATCTGAGAGCGCCGATAACTACGGGTAAGTCCAGTAACTTTTCGCCGCACATCCGACTCATCTCTATTGCCAATGTTTTGTGTTTCAATGTGTTTTTCTGCCTGCTTGCTACGACGCTCTGAACGCATGTCAGAGCAACATCAAGTGCACACATTTTTTTAAAATCTCAAATAACATCAATTTTTGTTGTTTTCGTACGATCACTATGGATTGTTGTACAATATTCTCAGTCCAACAGATTTCATTGCTAATGTGGTCGTAAAATTGGGAGAATTGGTTTGGAACTTTGAGAGTGAGATTTGTCAGTGGAGACAACTACAGACCCTATTGTGGAATTTGAAATATTCGTACTTTGCTAAGAGTAACGCTATGGCCAATGGTTTGCACATACTCCTAATAAATGTTGCATTTATTATCCTGCGAAATTTTGAAAGTCGCTTCCCCAGTATCCTGTTCTCATGCCGGATCTTGGGGAGCTATTTCAACTACTCCTGATTCTGCCTTCACATTCTTCCCGTTTCAACTACATAAAGGATTGGTCTTTGTTGATATGTGCCTTGTACTTTCCTTGTATTATGATTATGGAAATATCATTATTAAATATTATAAGTAGACATTTCAGGATAAATTATATTACACAGGTCAAAATTCTCAACAGTGTTTGAGAAGCACCAACTCGCAGCACCCCTCTGACACTAAGATATATAAAAGAGCATGGTCAGGTAGACGTAAGACAGACAGTGAGGCGACAACATTTTGTCAATAAAAGAAAGGAAATGCGCCAGCTTAAGTTGTAGTTTCTGCTATGTCTCATAAAGTTTAACCGTATTTGTTCCTGGATATTAGAGCAGAAGAAGAAGAAATATTTTAAATTTTATATTAGTTTTTTGGAAACCTTGTGGATTTTGTACAGACCAAAATTGAGAATGCGCTTCAGGTCTAGTATTCACTCACTGCAGCAGTTGTAGAGTTCTTTCCTGTAATCAATCTAAGAGCGGTTAAGTGATGGAGCGGTTCGTGAGATAAGGGTCGTGACGAGAGAGGAACGGCAGGAGTAACCGCTTTGACGGAAGCGAAGCTACCACCTAAGCCAAGAATTTGCTTCCATTTGCAGAAGATTAAGGCTCTGGGACAAGAGTCTTTGTGATGTTCGCTTTTCGCCTCGAAAGTGGGTTCGTCAGGAGTAGTTAAAGATCCGCTGTGCGTCAACGAACATTTGGTTTATCTTTGCATAATTGAACCAGTTTCACGTATAGTTGTCGTCGAAGCGTAATAGACTGTTTATCCACAGCTCAGTGAATTCATCAGTGTATATTATAAGATCCAGTACGGGTTCCCGACTTCAGAAGTTGGTGTTTTTTAATCAATTGAGAGTGGTTCAAAAAATTGCAGAATGGTCCAATTAGGGTGTGCTTCTGCTTTGTAATCCTCAAGCTGAGTACGTCGGGTCATGTGTATCGTAAGATTTGTCAACATGGAGCGCATTGCTCACTGATATTGTTCAGTGAATGCTGGTTGAGTTAGACATCATATTTCTGATGGCTTCTGTGCCACTTGTAAGTCACTCTCCGGAGGTGCCAGACGAGAACTAGCTAACAAAATGTCTCAATTTTGGCGTGGGCAATACTTAGGCGGCGCACACCTAAATACTTGTATGATGTACTGAAGTCGACAACTACGACTCGTGACACACGTTCTACAGTTTACAACGACATTTAAATGAAAAAAAAAACAACACAATTAGTTGCTTCACGTTGTTAATAAATACAACAAAGTTAAACATTTTAGTATTTTCACACGTCGTTAGCAACATAATGTCTAGGACTTAATGTAAACATGTAAACGACATTATAGCAAATTTGTAAAATTATCCCTGTTATATGCACTACGTTCCATACTAAACACTTACTTAACTATACAATATTGAAGTATATATTACGAATACAATGTTAGTGTTACGAGAAATGTAATCTATGAAATATTGCAGTAATAGTATAATACGTTCTTTCGTTTTGAAGATAGTAAAATGTTATTTTTGTGTGGTGGTGCGTCAATAACAATTATCGTAAAGTCCTAGTTAGAATTCTGAAGGACTGTGGCTGGAATCCAACATCGAGCCCACATTTTTATTGTTTTATCATTTATAACAAAATTTAAAAATACAAGACCGGACAATGTAATGGAAAATAAAGTTTACATTTTAGATTTTTCTTCGTGTATATTTTAGTATCTCCTCTGAACAAATTAATTACCATCTTTAGCTTACATAATTGATTAATATTTCTAATTCAATCTGATCCCGTTGCTAATTATATTAAAATGATTTTTTTAATTATTGTTGGTAAATTAACGAAATGCTTTTATTGCACAAATCCCTTTATCATTACTACACAAATTACTTTGTATTTCCATACCCATGGAATAGTTTTTAAACATTATTTTTTAGACGTTGGAAATATTAGGTACCATATGTGGCATACATTTACAAATTGTATTTGTAAAGTATAAGTAAATATTACATACTCTTTTCTCGCATGAAAGATATGTTTCAATTGTAACTTTTAATTTTGAAGAAAATTACTTTTCTATTAATTTTCTTTGACCGTTCTTTCTTTTTTTCTCAATGTCGCAGTAAAAATTACTAAAAGAACTTTTCTTAATTAATTTGCCACAAATGCTCCTATATTGGATTCAGGGCGTGGTTTTTTTCCTCAGTTGAAAACTTTTAAAAGTACAGTCCCCTCTCCAAAATTCTGTAGAAGAAGCGATCTCTCTCTTTAAATCATTTCCATTCTTCCTTAGAGACCATTTCCGATATTCCATCGACTGTTTCTTTCGTAGTGATTGAATATTTCCCACTGGGGCGGATATTCTCTAAAAAGATTGAAAAGGGAACGACCTTTACTCTCATAATGAGAATTTTTAAATCGCATCTTTTAATGGAAACGTCAGTATATTCCTGAGAAGATGGCAAATTCATTTTTGTGGAGAAAAAATTATACCACACGATGTTCTCACACGTTGTTTGTAACTAATGAATTAGTTTGACATTACATATTTCTACGAGGGTCATTCTGCCTTTTCATATTTCTATGGAATTTACCTATGAATTCGATTTCTTGGCGTATAATTACAGAGATTAAAAAAGTTTTAACGACGAAAGTTTGGTCGGGTGAAATTCCACATATCATCAATATTGTCAATATTTTCGACGTTAAACTCTTCGAATTCTATTTTTTTAATAGTTTTAATTTTCTTCCTATTTGTAATCTTTTACGATTTTCCACTTATAATTTATTTGATTTTTGTTATTTTATATACCTGTAATATATCATGTAATATTACTCGCAAGTTTTTAAAAGACATAAAAGATTTGGATACTATTTTTTATTACTGAACTTAAAAATGTTGCCCCTGTTGTTCAAAATAATGGAAACTAATACACAAAAATGAAACCTGGGCATTATAAGCTGTTTATTGTTTTGTAAAGATTCAGCGACAAATAATTACTTGTTTTTACTCATTATTTCTAGTTCGAAATATTGCTTTTTTCAGATGGAAATGCTACAAAATTGAAGAACGTGATTTCCCTAATCTCTCTTCTCTCACAAAGCAGCTGCAACAACGCTCAGCAGGCAAAACAAGGCCAGAAGACACGAGCTTAAACGTCAATAAATGTCAAATGTGGACGAGAGCTCCCGACGTGAATGACAAGAGTTATGCATGCAAAAAACAGAATCCATCATGTAATTCCGAAAAAAATGGACAAGATCGATGAATCTAAACTTCACGTTGGAACGTTTAAACGAAGTGTCAGTCAGGAAGATTAAAATGGACAAACGATGCCTAGGCTTCCGTTACCGTCCCGAGAAGATTTTTGCTGTTCTTGGAAAGTTTCCACACACTTTAGCTTATTTAAAACATTGTGTAACATTGTTGAATTAAAGTCTCTTATTATATTGTACGACAAAACAATTGTCTAAAAATAATGGCATTGGAAAAATTATTTATGAATGGTTTTTCGTCGTTTTATATTTGAACGTCATTGGTCTCCCTTAAAATAGAGCCAAGACTTTTTCAGAATGTCTGTTACTTTCTCTCTGCTGTATTGCTCTCTCTGTGATCTGAAAACATACCAGACATTTTTCGTATTATATAAAGTTTGAATACCATTTCCTTTCAAAGGTACTTCCATCTAAGTTAGAAGGGCATAGGTTCAGTTTTGCTCACATTATTTTTTACACTCTATGTTCTTTGTAATGAGATTACATTTCATATCTAAAATAATACACTTCCAAGAACTGGAATTCTAGAATTGATTATCAATATTACATATCAGGATTGACGATTAATTCTTGGTGACTTTTTATTTAACTGCAGTATTGAGATTTTACTATTTTATTTTTACAATTCGAAACTTGCCCAAAACATCATTTAAGTATTTATTACCACAGGCGTTACCAGCCTATATCAAGAACTAACAATATTCCTGAAACCCTTTTCCCATTCAATTGTTTTAAAATTTACTTGTGCAAACAGTCTATTTTCGAATGTTCGAAAGTCCCGCTTCAAACGCAGGTGGGGCCGAGGTCGCCTCGCACTGCTGGCGCTCCGCACAGGGTTAACGCGCGGTAGGTATAATGAGGGCACAATGGCGTCTTAATTTCACGCGCATTGCGCAAAAGCGCTCACTTAACTCGCTTTGCGCGCGCCCTCCGAAAATTGCGTTTGCCGCAGGTCACCCTCTGGAACCGCAGCGCTGCCGTCGCCCTTCACCATCGCCCCAACCTCAACCCGGCTGACTTAGCTGGGAGACAGCGGCATTGTTGTCTCTACCGCAACCACCGGTAGCGGTAGCTCAGTGCATCAACTGATGTCACTGCAGCGCCTCTAACCGGGAGGTCCTACGTTCCCACTCCCCACGGCAGCAGGATTTTCGACACTAGCTTTACAGCTTGGTCGAATTCAGCTGATTTCTGGAGGAGAATTCTAGCGGCCGGCTGCTGTGATCGGTAGTTTTCCGTGGTTTCTCCGATCAACACGGGACGAATGCCGGAGCAGTACCCTACCAAACGGGCCACGGACCGCGCGCGAACTGTCCTTCCTCTTCCTTGTCCTATCCTCTCCCCTTACACACACACACTAACATGCACTACACTACCACATATTCCGGGAGACCGGTCGGGAGCTTAGAGCTTGTCCCGGCTGGGACGGTGCCCCGCTGGTGGGAGAGTCCTGGTTAGGGGGAAACCCCACTAGCCGACGGTAGGTCGACGCCGGATCTCGCCATCCAGCGGGGGAAGTTCACCGCCATCTCCCGAGGAAAAACATGCACTACACTAACGGGACTAATGACCGAAGCAGTTGACGCGTCCGGAAACACGAAAAAATCAATTAATCAATCAATCTACCGCAACCTAACTGGCAGGTGTTACGATTCAAACACAATTTACGTACTTATATCGTAGCGCAGCTCCGGGGTAAAAGGCTCTATGACGACGTGATGGTCAGCGACTCTAGCGATCCGCGCGGCGATCGAGGATTACTAGGCTACCTCACAGTTCGTAATACAGCATCATTCTGCGAAATCTAACCAAAAAGTACATGTTTTTATAAATATTTTAATTTCTTTATGCATATAACTAAAACATGTGTAGTAAACATTTTCAACAACTTTCAAGGAAACAAAATTTAATCTAATGAATATGATCCATTAAAAGGGAATTGTGGAATCATGAAAAAGTATTTCTATACCGTTCATGAAAACATCTAAAAATGTAAGTCATCTAAGTAGTAAATAAGGGTATCTAAGAGGTAATAACATTTCTGAATTAACAAATTTACGTCTTTCCTTTCTAGGTCTATTACTCAAGTAAAAATCAATATAACTCAAAGTTATGTCCTTCATTATCGCTGCATTTATTTGCAGAACAGTGCGCACGCACTGTTATCGATATACGATCAGTCGGCACACACATTGTTATTGATATTTTAACTGGAAACGTATAACAATTCACTTCGTGCATATCAAATATGTTACGATAAATGTCAAAAGTAAGGTTAAAAAGTTATTTCAATGTAATTTTACATCTCATTTAATGAATTGCCCTTGAAACCCTAGGAATATAACACTACACTTATAACACGAGGTGAGGAAATCTGTATACTTCAGTAGCATCTATCCGTAGTTTTACTTGACGTCCGTCAAGATCGCTAGCTTTATTTGCGCGCATCAACTAGCTAAAAAAACGGGCAGAGTTGTATACAAATAAGTATATTGTTATTCACGTTCTCACTGTTTCTACAAGGTATAGGTAAGTCAAATTCAGCTGTTATATGGAGAATTCTAGCGTTCGAATTCTCTGCTCGGTCGTTTTTCGTAGTTCCTCCGATCAATACTAGGCAAATGTCTGAGCAGGACCCTAACAAACGGGCAACGGAATCCGCTGAATTTATGGTCGTTAGTCCAGTGAATGTTTATATCTCGGAAGGTGGTGGTGATTCCTTCCCTCTGGATGATGAGATACGATACAGACCTACACGTCGGCTTGCAGAAAACTCCCTCGTCCAGGTCCCTCCTCAACGGAACACCGCTGCGACCTGGAAAAGCTCTACGCTATCGAGTGTATTCCCGGAGTGTGTGGTAGTGTAGTGAATGTAAGTTTAAGTGTGTGTCAGGGGAGAGGATAGGACAAGGAAGAGAATTGAAAGTTAGCGCGCGGTCCGTGGCCTGTTTGTTAGAGTACTGCTTCGGCATTCGACCAGTAATGGTCGAAGAAACCACGGAAAATTGCCGTTCGCCATAATTCTCCTCCGGTCAGCGGTTGAATTGGACCTAGAAAATCTTCCCCTACTTGAACCCTATTACCTCGCGGTCAGAGAGTATCAATGCTGGCTCTAAACGTAACTCTGCCAGAGAAAAAGGGAGAGATGAAGGACAGCACCCAGATAGAATAATGATGTATTGCATAATGAAGATCACTGGCTGAAGAGTGCTTGTGAATAGTTCAAGTCCATCAAGGACGACACAACTAATTTAAGGATGCGATGGGTTGACGATTCTCTGGAAGCTGGCGAAGACGAAAATGGTTAAGACGTATGGTACGAAAATAGTTAAATTTGTTCTTGCCACTACAACACATTGCGTGCCAACGTCTTGTGTCCTGCATAAAGCAAGACTCATCTCATTTTCACTCCTTGGTGAGCGAGTCGATTGCTTTTGGCTGCCGCTGGTCCTGGCTCTGAAACACCACTATGAGAAATTTCTGTAGCAACAGTTGTGAAGCAATTATAAATGCAGAAATCTGAGGGACTCTCTTTATCCTGGTTTCCTCTTAAATTATGGAAGGGAAATATGAAAAGGCAGTCAAGTTAACATCTACTTAATTAGTGAATAAGTCCATCTGAAACTGTAAGATAAAAAGTAAAATATTTTATGTAACGCGGGCGTTAACTCATTCTAATGATCTCGGGCGGCAAAAAAACCCTTGGAACAAAGGTGGTCCTGCTTTTTTGTTGTCGCTCGATCATTTGAACCGTTATAACACCCTTGGTGCATAAATATTTGTGCAGATTTTCTTATTACTTCAATTTCCCACAAGCGTTTACACGCTCCATTCTGGATCAATGAAGAAAATTTTATTTTTACACTCTTTTACCATACATCAGGTATTCGTAATTTGAAATAAATTTTCGTCAATTCAAAATTGTCGCTGTCAAAATTATCGTCCATCATGATGGACGATATAGTTGTCTCAATTAACGGCTTAGGTGATATCAATGAAAATTTCATTTTTACGCTGTTACCATACTTCAGGTATTCGCATTTCAAATAATAAACTTTCGAAACTTGTACTATACTCACCCTTTGGTTACACACACACTTACTTGGCACATAGGCGGCCTAAATTAATTCAAATTTGGCGCCGTACTTGGAATTTAATCATTTATAACAATTCCTTGGCGCTAATTAACAGCAAAGGGTATACATTTTAAACGTCCCGCGTTGGACTTACAATATTTTTCTGTAAATGCCGCGGGCAGGCTTTTAGAACGAAAAGTAACACGTCTTTCGTATGAAAGTCATTGGAAGGAAAAACTACTTTGAAACTTTGAACTGCTTTCAAAGACGCTCGCGTTGATGGTGGGAATCTGCGGGAGGAGACAGCATTTCGTATTAATAACAATTTCTGAGAATCAGATGCACTTTCGAATAAGACGCCACGAAAGTCAATTGTTTGAGAATCCTCAGCCGAGCTGTTTCACAAAGGATCGCCTCGTCAGTAAAAAGTCCAAGTAATTCACATCTTCGCTGCATTGAAAAATTAGATTTTTGACGGTTGGTAGCGGTTGGTAGCGTGTTGTTGACGGTTGGTTACAGCCGTGCGGACGCCGCGAACAGAGTTTTTTGGCGCGGACCCTTGTTTGACATTGTATTAAGACCGAATTCCGGCAGGAAACGATCTTCTTGTCGCCTAGACGAGGTAACACGGACAAATTCAATACTCAATAATTCTTACTTGGAGTTAAGATAATAGTTCTTAAATAATTGTCTTTCAGAATGTTCCCTTGTGGTAAGGGAGAAATGGTGGCAGGAGTTTTGTTGTCAGTCCGAATCACCGTCTGTTGCTTTCCCGAAAACTTACTATTTTGAAGCCTCAACACTTACACTACCTTACATACTGAAGTCCAGTCGGACGCTTACAGCTTGTCCCGGTTGGGACAGTGTTCCGATGATTGGAGATAACTGGTTGGGAAAACCCGACAAGTCGATGGGTAAGTTGGAGTCGGATCTCTATGGGAGTCTTGGCAGTTGACGCACTCGAAATCACTAATCAATCGTCGAATTTCTTTCCCCCTACCGCAGGATAGTGTCACTCCTGAAAAAGCCTTCTGATGGGCTTTGCCCTATCGTCAGGAGCGCATGCAACTTCGTGCGTCCCTGGCAATCGTGGCATTAAATAATTTCTGCCCAACCGGAACCCAGTGGCGCCACACACAGCCACCGGAAATAGCCGCATTATCGCATGCAGTGCGCGCCGGTCGCTTTCGGCGTCGTTAAGGGCTTCCGGGGCCGTCACCGGAACATGCAGCTCGTTGCGCGGGAGGGCGGGCATGGCAGAGCACTTCTGACAGCCGCAGCATGGTCACGA
This sequence comes from Teleogryllus occipitalis, assembly GCA_011170035.1. NCBI lineage: Eukaryota > Metazoa > Arthropoda > Insecta > Orthoptera > Gryllidae > Teleogryllus > Teleogryllus occipitalis. The sequence goes on along the minus strand of BLKR01003461.1, from coordinate 127,915 downwards.
CCTGACACAACACACGTCCAAATTCACCTGCAAACCTTCAGGCATGATTCCTCAAATATAGCGGTTCTATGATGACTATTGCATTAAAAATGCTGTAACTTAGTTGTCATAATACGGTGAGTATGATTCCAAGTACAATATATCTGGATGTTTAATTAAAATTATTTGCTTTCATTTTTTAATTTATTTTTTAAACACAATGAACTTCTTTTGTGGAATATATTTGGTGTCACCACACACTATGAATGATTTAAATGGTGCCGTGGTAGTCGTCCTTATTTCATACATCTGGCTAGGAAACAACAAGTTTGTTGGATCCGAATTTTACAAATACGGTGGACGATTAAGGGGAATGAACATTTTTTCTGCTTAAATGATGGTGTACAATTTTCGTGTTGTATGCTGGGTCATTCAGCACATGTAAGCATGTGAGAAACAAATCATGCACTCACTCACTCATTTGTTCATCCTCTGTGAAACTTTGGTCCACATAATGTTTAGGTATTCACAATGTACTCCTCAGTACGTTTTCAGAAACACATCTATCGGATGCCCAAATTTTGTTTCCACTTGTTGACATTTCTTTCAAAGCGACTTGTCCTTTACTTTGATGCAACTGCATGGCTTTTGCGAGAGAGGATGCTATCGGAAAATGCTCCGTAGATTCAAACAATCTATATCAAGGTCGCAAGGTAAATATGACGTACGAGTTCGCGGTCTCTACGTTCAGAGCGACAGGTACAAGTTTTAAAAGGAAAGATTGTACAAAATGATTCGTAATCGTGATACGTCGCTTGATACCTGGCACATGAATTCAAGAATCCAAGTGACAGTTATTGCTGTCATTTCATCAAATTAATTCCCATTTTTCTACTAAAGCGAAGAAATTATCCATTAAAATTAACTAACACATTAGTCACATTTCAAATTGACAATTGTGAGTAAAATTAAACACTTTGAATTGAAAGTATTTCCATTTCATAATATTTTTTACTTAAGAGAGCAATAATTGCATGAACTCACTAAATTCAGATTAGAATAATAGATAAAGATTGTCTATTCAAAGAACTTCCCGCTCGTAAGTAAAAAATTAATTAATAAACATTTGTTAATTTATTTCGCATTATTGCTATATTCAATAAATATGAATGATTTAACATGACAACACAAAACGAAAATAAAAAAAGAAATTTCCATTCAAAAATATTTCTACCCGTGTCTTTTTGGCTGCCCAGGTGGCGCCTCGTCGTTGGCTGAGAGGCCGATGTTTCGCCTGTCCGCTCCGCTCCGTTTTCGTGTAGTAGTTGTAGAATACCTGTCAATGCATGAAAAGCTATTCAATCTGAGTAGACTTTTTGTTTTAAGTCTTTAACTTTAACCTTCCCCCATACGAGGGCAGCGATTAGGTTTTTGGGTTGGTTTGAACTATTTCAAGAGTTCTTTTGTTAAGGGATGATGGTTCTTTTCGTTGGGGTTATTTTATTAAGGTAAGATAGGTTTATTTTATTTAGGGTGGTGTGGTTATTGAGGGGTGGGAAGAATTTATTGTATTTTTGTTTCTATTGTTTTTTGGCTATTGTCGGATGGTGTGGGTGTTTAAAGGTGGGGTTCTTGATAGGATTAGAAAGAGATACACTATGGCACGTTCAGATGTCGAAGTCAATGTAGCGGCACGTTGCGTTTGTCTTGTTGCCTCAGGTCTAGGTGGGTGGTGGGGGAAGCTGAAGGATAACTATTGAGTGTTTTTCAATCCATCTCTGGATGGGTTTTGGAGGATGTGGAGGTGGGTGTGAGGAGATGTTTATATGTGGAGTCAGAGAGAAAGTTTTGGGTGTGGGATGATTTTTATAGGAAGGTGAGGATGTGCGGTATCTGGTGTTGGGGGCGCATATTATGATATCTAATGAGTGGGGGAGGGCGGGATGAGGCGGATGATTGTTTTCCAGGAGGGTTATCTTGTAATGATTAATGGTAGAGGTGTTGAACCAGGTTGGGTGGGCGTAGGAAAGGATGGGATGTATGTAGGTGGAGTAGAGGGTAAGTTTCTTCTTGATAGGGAGGGAGTGGTGGTGAGGATCGGTAGTAGGATGTTGGTGATTTCGTGGGACTTGGTTTGGGCTTGGGTAATGTGACGGGTCCAGTAGAGTCTGCGGGAGAAGTGGATTCCTCGGTAATTTATTGTTGTTTGCCAAGGGATATGGTGTTAGGAAATTGAAGGGGTGGGGGAGAGGAAGAATTTTTGCGGACGGAAAAGAATGGTTTGGCATTTGTCGGGGTTTATTTCAATGGCGTTTTCGCGGGCCCAGAGGTGGTGGAGTCTATTGAGGGCTTTTTGGAGTTGTGTGAGGGAACTGGACAGGGATCGGAAGGATGAAAGGAAGGCAAAGTCAACGGCGTATGGGAATGCCTTGACACCGTGCATGGGAGGGACATCGTTTATATACATGGAGAGCAGGATTGGGGAAAGCACGGCGCCCTGTGGGACGCCGGCGTGGATAGGATAGCTCGGTGGATTTTGAGAGGTATCTCACGTAGAAGGATCTTTGGGAGAGGTAGTTTTGTAGCAGGGTGTAGAGGTGGGTCGGAATGTGGGGGTGGAGTTTCATTAATAGGATGTTATGCGCAACGATGTCGTAGGCATGGGAAAGGTCGGTGAAGATGGCAGGGATTTCTTTTTGTTGGCGGAGTGGGGTGGCTATAGAAAAGGCGAGGATAAGGGATTGAGGGGCCGCAGAGCGGCTCTCTCGGAAACCAAACTGGATGGAACGGATGATAGGATTTGGGATTGGACTGAGTGTGAGAAAGATAATTTTTTTCAATAATTTCGCCAAGGTTGGTGAGGAGGCTGATGGAGCGGTATTTGGTGACGAGCCGATGGTATTTGCCGGGTTTAGGTAGTATAGTAACGCAGTCGGTTTTCCAGGAGATGGGGAAGTAGGATAAGGAGAAACAGGAGTTGTAGATTTTCGTGAGGAGGCCCATTGCGTTTTTGGTAGGCGTTTTATTTGGGATGGGATGATTCCGTCGGGGCCTGGTGATTTATTGGTATTAATGATTTTAAGGATTTGTGTTCTCTTGGTTGTGATGTAGGGGTGTTGGGTATTTAGTGGCGGGCGTGGGAGTTTTAGGTATTGAAGGACTGTGTTTGGAATAAGGAGATTTGGGGGAAGGAAGTACAGGAAGGGATTAGGCGAGGCTGTCGGTTATTTTTTGGGATCAAAGATGAGTTTTTAGATTGGGTAAGGAGGGGTGACATTTTGATAGGATGTGGTCTGACCGAGTTATCTTATGGAGTTGGTTAGGGCTTCTCTTGACGCCTATTAGGTCGTCGAACTTTTGTCTTTCGGGGCGTAGTGGTAATGTATGTATCTGTCTTTGCAGTTGTGTAAGTCGTTGCTTGTCTTCTTCCCAAGCATGTTTGTAGTATTGTCTTTGAGTTTGTCTTTTCAGTCGTATTATGGTATGTCATTTGGGAGGGTGGGGTGTTCTGGTTGAGTTTTTATGGTGTTTTTTCTGAAGTCTCTTTTGACTTGTTTAGTTAGGTGGGCTATTGATTTGTCTATTTCTCGAGTACACGATGGGGAGGGACTTGAGTCTTTTTTGCAGAGGATGTGGTTAAAGGATTTCCAGTTGGTTTGGGATATGAGGATGATTGAGGATTTAGGAAAGGAGTGGTTGAGCTTGTGGCAAATCGTATGGTTAGGTAGTGGGAGTAGTCGTTGAGGTCCAACTTGGGAGTGTGGGTGGAGGTGTTCAGGTTTAGGGAGGGAAGAACTATGACAAGGATATCGTTGGAAGCGTTGTGGATAAGGTGGGTGGGTTCAGGTGGGCTTTTAATTTGAATAGATGTGTGTATGTCTAAGAGGCTCTTCGTCCGTTTCTGTTGTAAGTCTGGCAGCCCCATTGGGGTGATTTAGAGTTGAGGTCTCTTGTAAGAATGAAGGGGTGAGGGAGGTTCAGAAATCAGTGTCATTTATGGGTTCTTTTGGTTTCCGAATATTACTATTATATGTGTTGTTGGGGTTCCTATTATTACGAGAAAGTACTGAAGGGAAATGGTATTGGAGAGATGGAATTGGGCATACTTTTTGGAATAACGATGGCTGTGCATTCATAAGGGGTGGGGCGGTTGTTTCTGTAATGAAGTAGTTTGGAATGGAAAATGGAATCGGTATTTAAAAAGCTTTCCTGGAGGCACAAGATCCCGACTGAGTGGTCTTTTAGGAATTGGGATAGGAACAAGGATGCGCCACGTGCATTCCATGAAGAGAGGGTGAAAAAACGGGAAGAAGGATCCATTTAATTCTTGATTTCCACTCATTCGATTCCTGTGAGGATAAGTTTGGTGAGAGTGTCCTCTGGGCCTTTGAAGATTTGAAGTGCGGTTTTAAGGGTTTAAAGGAGTTGGGGTAAATTATAGGATTTGAATAAGGTGAGGAGTTCTTTTAAATCAACAATTGATGAGGTAGAAGAGTTTTGTTGGGATTGGGATGGTAGGTTTGGGTTTAAGGTTGAAGCGTAAGATTTGGACATGTTTCTAAGTTGGGGAAAGTTTTGGGAATTGAGTTCAGGAGGGGGATTTGCTGATTGTTAATTTATTGGGCTCTGGCTAGTCTGGCTTGTTCTGTGTAAGGGCAGGTAGGGTCATAGGCTGTATGGTTTCCAGTGCAGTTGTGGCACTTGTATTGTGGGTTAGGATTTTGGAAGAGGGGCAGGATTCAGTTGGGTGAGGACAGGCACAGAGGGCACAGATAGATCAGTCTTTGTATGGAAAAATTTTACGCACATTTTGTCCTGAGACACATTTTGTAGGGTTCTGTCTTGATGCTGTAATGTCCTATGTACCTCAGTTTCTGTTGGGTCTGTCATGTCCTTCCTTGGTATTTCTAGGGTGAATTTTCCCATTGGTACTATTAGTTCATTGTCTCGCCTCTGCATTTCAGAAATATGGTAGACAGTCAGGTTCAGTTCAGTCATGTGTTGTCTGATTGGGTCAATTGGGAAATGAGTGTCAATTGAGAAATGATTTTAGTATCAGTTTGTCTCGTATGTCGTCCGTAGCACGGTTGTATGTATAAGAGTTTTCAGAGAAGTACAGGGATTTTAGTGTGGGGTCTGTGTTTATGGTCTGCAGTCGTGAAATTTGGGCGTGTTGAAGTAGTGCCTTAGGAGGGATAAGAAGCTCTGTGCGGTCATGAGTCTGTTGCAGTGGTTGGTAAGATCATTAGTACGTTCATTGGCACTGTAAATAGAGTTGAAGTCAATCTTAAATTTTCTGATCCTTGGTCTCATGGTCTTAGAGGTGTTGGTCTGTGGAGTGAGGATTTGTCCTTGGGGGTGAATTGGTTGGGGTGGGGTCTGGTTTTGTGAGGAAGAGGATGATATGGAAGTGGAGAGGTCATCAGTGGCTAATGTGGTAAATGAGTTATGCAGAGGGATCTCATGAGGAGGAGCGGGTACTTTGCCTGAAAGTCTTCTTAGAAATGATGAATGGTTCACCGGATTTACCGAAATCAGGGTTGGTGGGATGTCCAGGTATGGGGGAGTTGCAGCTGTCTCGTTGCGATCTGGGTCTTTGGGCGGTCGAGTCGTTATCCTTTGGCAGATACTTTCTGCATTCACGATGCCGGTGTCTCCGGAGCACTCCATCTGACGGGGCGGCCGAGACCGCTTCTTCTCTTCCTTGCGGGCCTTTCGTTCCTGTAGAGCGCGTCTGAGCAGGACCCGGGGCAGATTGTCGAAGGTGTTGGTCCTTGGGCCGGTGCCCGGTGCGTGTGTCGGCGGGAGGCTTTTTTGATTGATTTTGGTGTTTCCGGGCGCGTCAACTGCTTTGGTCATTAGTCCCGTTAGTGTAGTGCATGTTTTTTTCTCGGGAGATGGCGGTGATCTTCCCCTGCTGGATGGCGAGATCCGGCGCCGACCTACCGTCGGCTAGCGGGGTTTCCCCCTAACCAGAACTCTCCCACCAGCAGGGCACCGCCCCAGCCGGGACAAACTCTAGGCTCCCGACCGGTCTCCCGGAATATGTGGTAGTGTAGTGCATGTTAGTGTAAGTGTGTGTGCAAGGGGAGAGGATGGGACAAGGAAGAGGAAGGACAGATCGCGCGCGGTCCGTGGTCCGTTTGGTAGGGTACTGCTCCGGCATTCGCCTGGTGTTGATCGGAGAAACCACAGAAAACTACCGATCAGAGCATCAACTGATGTCATTGCTGCGCCTCTGACCGGGAGGTCCTAGATTCGAGTCCTGACGGCGGCAGGATTTTCGACACTAACTTTTCAGCTAGGTCGAATTCATTCGCTGTCTGCAGGAGAATTCTAGCGGCCGGCTGCTCTGATCGGGTACTTCGCTGCACTCAAGATGGCGTTGGCGAAGCCTTCACCTTGTATTGGAGCGTGTTACATCTGATTATAATTAAAGTCACGATTAAAGTCATAATTTAAGTTTCACCTCATGTCGCAGGCTTCCTCAGGGCAGTGCTGACAGTCCGGTATTATATACTGCCGTGCCTGGGCGCGCGGGTGGGGCAGGTGCGCCTTGATTAACGGAGAGGTCTCTCTGATAGGCTAGTGGTCTGGGGCAACCCGGGCCTCGCGCCAGCCGTCCTCGTGGTCGTGGTCGTTGGGCAGCTCCCTGACAGTCGTAGAGAGATGGCTATATTCCTACCCATGGAAAAATGTTCATGTAACAAAGAATTTAAAAACAATCAACATGAAATAGCACTAAGTGGAAAGGAATATAAACATTCAAATCTCAGCTGTTTGATAAAACAAATCTGGCAAACATTTTGGTATATATCACTGTTCCCCGCTCCCGCCGCTTCAGCTTCCGCTTGTACATCTCTTTCTAGATGTGGAGGGGAAATGAGAGCGGCAGCAGGGGAAGTAGCCCGTGATCGCTGAAGAGCCGAGTTTCTTCTTTAAGTGGCTCGTTCGCGTGCGGTTTGGCATGCCTGATCTGCATCATTCGTAAGATCCTCCGGTTACATGTCCTAACTTTTTTAAATTTGTTCTCTATATTGACGAAACGTGTCTCGTAGCCCCTAAACGAGCGTTGAGCGCTTGCCCTTGGGGAGTAATCCTCCGTGAATATTTTATTTTACATCTCGTGTCCAGTCTCGTCGCAGTCAGTTGTCAAGAGGGCCGCCTGGTAGAATCCCCGCGTACGCGCCTTCTACTACGCGCTCCTGCGTCACTACCCAGCGGCCAGAATTAGTAAGGAAATAGGATAGGGTAGGGTTTATGACACTTCACAGGGGTTGGACTAGCCCTTGTTAAGCTGAAACACTCGTTTTGTTGGAACAAATTTCACATGAGATCGACGGGAATTGACCTCGGACCACAATGGTGAGAGGGTAGCAACTTCTCTATGAGCCACGAGCGAGCGAACTCAATGAAATAAAATGCTAGCTATCTGTTTCACACCATATTTGGGCAAGAGTTAGAACAATAATGCTTCATTCACAGTCATTATAAATGACACAACGGTTATAGTATTTCGAAAGTAGAAACTGCCAGTTCTGAAACACACACAAATATTACTGATAGAAAGAACACATATTACAATAGTACACCGGTTTGTTGGAAAATGTTAATTTTTTGGAAAGTACATAGTTTGAAAAAGGGTTTTCAAGCGAGAGAGTGGGAAAACGTTCCTAACTAGTAATGTGAATATAAGAGTAACGCATTGCTCTTTTTATTGCCATTACTTCAAAATTTAAAAAAAACTCAATTGTTCCAGTATTGAAGTATAAGATTAGATGTGTGAGACAAAAATGGCTTCGAAGATATAGTCGAAGTCAATATTCTAAATGAGGCTGAGATACGGGAGACGACAAAAAAGACTAAGTGAAAATTGAGGGCTGGCGAGATATTTTATCGTACTTCGGGCGGAGATGCTGTAGACAGACGAGGGTGGTTAGAGTTAGAATTACAAACATCAGACGAGAGATGGGTAGCGGTGTTCATATTGTTGATACCATCGAAACGAAGGGTTTAAGTGATATGGACATGTACAGCGATTGCTCAATAATAGGTGGCCTTGAGTGTGTTCACCACGTGATTGTGGCGTAATTTGCTCGTCGTATCTCTATGAATCACTTATGACCTATCATTCCATCCATAATCTGTCATTTCACGTTGCCCCCGCTCCATCTCGCTTCACTCCGTTCCGCTCCCGTTCTATGGCTCTCCCTCTCCTTCTCATCTCGCTTCGTGCTTCGGTCAGCCCCACTCCACCTCATCTTGCCATGTTTTGTATTGCCACTTCATCTTCATTGATCCAGTCTATTCATCACTTATGGAGCAACTTTCATTTCACGAAAACCAGAGAAGTAACAAAGACTCTTCACTTCTAAAATGAAAGTGACAATGCCATGTAAAACTGATTCGTAACGAATAACATATCATCTGGCATTTTAAACGAAATATTTCTATTGATGTTAAAACGTATTTTTAAACGCTTCATTTAAAATGAAAATCAGTTTTCTTTAAACATTTCTTCTCCTTGTAATTGTATTTTCTTTAAAAGGAATTTTGATTGTGAAATGTCACTTAAAATGAAACAGTTTACTTTGTTCTATGATTTATTAGAGCAATTTAACTTTTCTTATTTATTTTAGCCACCGATTTACATCTATCTTCATGTCAGGCGTTAATGAGAAAGCGGAGCAGTTAACCCATTTCATACAAAACCTTGTATCTTATCTCGAAAAATGTAATAACAGCTTTCGAACTGTTCGGTATAAATAATGAATTTTATTGTTCCGTTATTAAAGATGTACGTTCCATTTTCATAACTGTAATCTTAGTTTAAAATATAAAATAGAATATGTTTAAATAAATAATATACTATAAAATATAATGGAAAGTTGTTGATATCTTTCAGGATTTCTTATCGGCACATTTTGATGTTGGTTTATATGCATTGCCTATTCTTCCGAACTTTAGATTCCTAAGATTAGAGCCTTGACATCACGAGTTCTTCTATCAAACATTTCCGGTTTTTGACGCAGCAATTCAATCATTTTTCGATTTCTACCTCCGTAGTATTAAGAAAGTAAAAACTTGTAAAGATGGTCATCGGAAAGTGCATCTACAGTCACTAAGTGTCTCTTTCAACTCTATAAAACTGATAGTGGACTGGAGGAACATACCATTATTCTAATATCTCTCTGATCTTGGTAGGTTTCATGTGTCTCTTTTTCTTTTCTTACATTTCTGCGGCAACTCCTCATCGCCTAGTGACGGACCACATCAGTATCGTTGGTGGATGCAAGTGATGCGTCGCATCCCTTTATTATTCGGGTGGTTTTATGATTTTTAATTTTTACTGTTCATGTCGCTCATTTTCTCTCTGCCTAAGTACAGTATATTGTCCTTTCTTTGGACGCTTCAGACCACTGTATTGGTTACAGTATCTGGTTTTGTGGCACTGTGGTTTCCCATGAGATTGGGGATATGAGCTTACAAATCATTCTACAAACGCGCCTGGTATACAAGCCTCAGCTTCAATAATTCCATTCATTGGCCAGCAGGCGCGGTACCATATGGAATTGGTAAAATTCTCTTTACCAGGATGCTTGTGTAGGATGTTTTTATCTTAATATGTATTATTATTATTCATTAGTTATTCTTAATCTTTTGTTATCTAAACATCTTAAATAGTACAACGTTCTCTTCATGCTCCCAGACAAGTAGGATGGTTGAGAATTATATAGAACGTAGTTTCACCTGCGAACATTATGGAATGTCATGATAAGTTTTCTAAAACGCTATATTCAAACAATATTTTATAATTAATTGTAGTATTATTTAACACTGTTATTGATTGATTTTTTCGTGTTTCCGGTCGCGTCAACTGCTTTGGTCATTAGTCCCGTTAGTGTAGTGCATGTTTTTTCGGGAGATGGCGGTGATCTTCCCCCGCTGGATGGCGAGATCCGGCGACGACCTACCGTCGGCTAGTGGGGTTTCCCCCTAACCAGGACTCTCCCACCAGCGGGGCACCGCCCCAGCCGGACAAGCTCTAAGCTCCCGACCGGTCTCCCGAGATATGTGGTAGTGTAGTGCATGTCAGTGTTAGTGTATGTGAAAGGGGAGAGTATTGGACAAGGAAGAGGAAGGAAAGATCGCGCGCGATCCGTGGCCCGTTTGGTAGGGTACTGCTCCGGCATTCGCCTGGTGTTGATCGGAGAAACCACGGAAAACTTCCGATCAGAGCTGCCGGCCGCTAGAATTCTCCTCCAGACAGCGACTGAATTCGACCTAGCTGAAAAGCTAGTGTCGAAAATCCTGCCGACGTCGGGACTCGAACCTAGGACCTCCCGGTCAGAGGCGCTGCAGTGACATCAGTTGATGCACTGAGATCGCATCGTAGGCTTTCACGGCCGGAGTCAATATGAGTGAAAGTTTCCGGGCTGATATGCACTGAGAAAGCATCGTAGGCTTTCACGGTCGGAGTCAATATGAGTGAAAGTTTCCGGGCTGGTAGGCCGTGGTTCAGTTGGCATTGAAGAGCCAAACGTTTCGTCCACGTCTGCGGTGGACATGTTCAGTGGCGGCAGCGTCGTGGGGGTAGTCTCTAGCCAGTCAGTCGCTAGCCAGTTGCCGTCCCGGAGACTCCTATTGAGTATGAAGTTTTTGTTGTAAATCTTGTGCGTGTTGAGGTACATTATTTTTTGTTCTAATGCAGTAATTCTTGTTTGGGACACTATAAGTAATTCACTATTAATTGGAATTTTATGAATATTATATAAGTTGGGAGTACGTCTATAGCTTGGATAATTGACCATATTGAGTACGTCAGTTATAAGCTTCAAGTAGGGCAACTTGAAATTTCCATTAAATACTGCTGAAATTACTTGAATTTCTTATAACAAAAGAAGCAGCAAATATTTCAGTTTATTATATTAGTAGTTAATGTCTGTAAGTACTATCACAATATTCACTATAATAAAATATATAACCCGAAAAGGCTGAAATAGAGTATTATTAACAACCTCTAACCCTAAGAAGGATAAACCTGTAGTACTCGCAGTACAAGAGTAAAGAAATAAATTTTAGAAAATTCAAATAATTCGACGAAAGGTAAACGTGACACTGTTTTGGACTATCCTGACCTATACAGAATCGTGCAACACTGCAGAACGTGGATGTGAAGTGAAAGCTTAAGGAGAAAGCACAACAATTATATTTTTGTGCCGATTACTCAGATATAACAACTGCTCAGATATAGCTTCAATGCCTACCCATTGGTACAACCACATATCTGTTTTTGTCCATCTTCCAAATAAATTTAGCACAGACTCATAAATAACATTGTAAAGGCAGCTTTGAGAAATTAATTTCTTTTAGGACAAAAACGACGTTTCTCTAGAGGAGTTGAAGATAGGGTAGAGAATGTACCTTTGTGCAGGTTGCAAACATTCAGACGATCAATAGAAAACGACAGCAAGTGACGCTCCAGACATTTTCGTAAATGGATTCGTTCTCTGACCGGCGTTGTCGATACAGAGGCGTCCCCTACAACTCTCCCTTTTGTATTCATTTTATTGGATACTCGAAAGAAAAGTCATTACGCTCCTTCAGGGAACATTCTTTTTCAGGGGTAGAATTAAATAAATGACATTCGTCTTCGTGTCGCAAATGATCAGTGGAATGTCAGTGTCCCAAATCATTCTCTACTCCGTCACAGTGAACGTTGGTAATCAGTTTCAGAAATATGTGGCAATAATACATGTTGATTCTCATTTGTAATTCTATTTTTAAAAACTGATATGAATTGCGAGTTTGCTAATGGAGTGTGGAGTTTTTATTTAATTTTGAAGAAAAATGATTCTGCGGCCGCCCTAAGATATTTAAGAGAATTTAATTTTTTGGGACAATTTATATGTAGTGACACCGTTAAACAATGGACATTTGTATTAACTTCACAGAAACTATAAGATACAATAATTCGTATAATAATTTTTGGAATGGTGGCAAGAAAAACCATAAATACCTAGATATTGTACAGCTGTAGTGAAAGAGAATACGACTGTATCTACCTGATTTAATCTTCACTAAATTTTCACTTCGAGATTAGCCGTTACATAGATAAATTAATTTCAAAGTGAAAAATCCCTTCAAATGCCCATGAAGTTGTATTTTCATATTTTCAATACCGAGGCATTGTTTCGCAGAGAATTATGGCCCCAACGTTTATTGAATTCATCATGCACAGTATCAGAATTCTCGGACAACTTTGTTAAGAAATGTTTTAAAAATATTTTACAAGTATAATACTTAACTATATCTGTTGCAGTTATTGTCATCAAATCTATATTTCATCAGATTCATTGCGGGAATACTGAGATAAATAATGCAGAAGTGAATTTCGTACTCCTGTAGAAACTGTGACATAAGCAGCGGAATATCACTGGAAACCGACAACCTCAATGAGAACAAAACTCGCCAGACCACCAAACAGTGCCTGGAGACCGATCAACTGGGTAACGTTGCCAGCGCTGCTTTGTCACACGAGACAGCAGAATGTCATTGCTCGCAGGCATTTGGCCTGCGGTTTTGTCGTGAAAAGTTCCCGTTTCCCAGGTTAATAGGACGACCCATGAATGGCAGAGATTAGACTCTTTTACGTATTATTTATGGGCTACAATAGTATCACATTATAAACGGTCTTGAGCTAAAAAGTTTCATTTGTAGTTGAAATGCGTGTACAACATCTTGAATAAGTGAATTACTGAGTAAGCATTACTAAAATGCTTCTTATAAGCTAGGCTTATTAGAGTAATAACACTAGTCAACACACATTTTGCTGCCTAAGATATTAAACGTTATCCTGGGTATTTAGATGTCACTGATTGCAAAAAATGCATTAGTTTTACCCTATCAGCTCTAGTTTTGTAAATACAAAATTAACATCATATACCCCACTTCCACACTGTGTGTACTAGAATTTGGGAACATCAATGGCATGTGGACATAAAATATTTCCTTTACTGATGTTAATTTGTTGTAAAATAAAATAAATTTGTGTTTATAAATGAAATGTATTAATTATATAACTGTAAGTAATTTAACTTATTAAAACGTTTCAAAAATTCACAAATTCACCGATTTATCGAAGATCGAAAACGGTTTTTAAATAGGTGTTTTTGAATAACAACTGCCGTAAGCAGTCTTGCTGCATGTTCTAACAGTAGTCGGCCGTAATATGTGTATCCCATAATATGTGTATTTTTCTTTGTGTCTCTCTTCCATTGATGAATATCATGGTGAGATCATTCACCTTACTCTTCACTTTGATCACGTGAAGGAAAGCAATCTAAGTGGATCTGTAGGTAATGAACCTTCATTCTCATTGCAGCCAAGAACATGGAGATTGGAAAGCATTGTTTCTGCAAATTGTAAAAAAGTTTCTGCTTTATGCTTTTCTAAGAAGTTTTTCACAACCAGAACAAAATAAGACCAGGTACTTGCTTCATTTTCGCTCATGAATTCCAAGAAATAGGAATCATGTACAATCCTCCTTATTTTAGGAGCAAACATTCAAAAACTGAATATTCACTTCACCTTTTTCCAACAAAAATGATAAATTCAGCACAAATTGTACACTTTTTAACACTGTCTTTAACTCAACGAATAGAGTTCTACTTAATATATTGTAAGATATCTCATGTTTTTCTCTAGAAACAAGGTTATATGTAAAAACAACAGAAGAATTCAATTTTGGTAAATGGATATGACACCTTTTGAATGTTTTCTCATCTCATTTGAGAACCATCAAAAATCCCTGCTTTCAATTTCTTGTTGTGACTCCCGGAAATGTATGCAATATACACTGCAAACACAAACCTTTCCATCCCCAGCAACTGTACATATTACTTCATCAAGCCTAGCTCGATACACAAAGGAGAGAGAATAATTTTTACTCGAGCAACTAAAGGTAAATTGATCACATTGTTTTCCTTTGCATAATAATTGCAAACGACTTCAATTATAATGGAATTTACACGTCCAGCATCGTGGGGGAAACTGATATGTTATGAAACACCGTGTATCGTAAGAATAAACTCATACGTTGATAGTAAATTAAGAACTATCAGTAATAAACAATGTAACTATGCAAAAAGCCATACGAAGAATTTTTAACAAAATCTATACTCAAAATCTGTCATTACATTAGCCTTGCAAACCCGCTCACCCGCTCACTGAAAATTTAGAAGCCAATAAGCTAACTACTCGTCTATCCAAGTGTGTAAAAGAAAATGAAGCAAAATGAAAAAAATAATGAAAAGTAGAATCCACACAATTTCATGGTCTCTCTCTCTCTCTCTCTCTCTCTCTCTCTGTCTCTCTCTGTCTGTCTCTCTCTGTCTCTCTCTCTGTCTCTCTCTCTGTCTCTCTCTGTCTGTCTCTCTCTCTGTCTGTCTCTCTCTCTGTCTGTCTCTCTCTCTCTGTCTCTCTCTATCTCTGTCTCTCTCTCTGTCTCTGTCTCTCTCTCTCTGTCTCTCTCTCTCTCTGTCTCTATCTCTGTCTCTGTCTGTCTCTCTCTCTGTCTCTCTCTTTCTGTCTCTCTGTCGAGTTGATATTGTATCCAATGCTCACGTTTTATAGCCTCCGGCTCTCGGCCGACCATGCTCTTGTGCGTAGCGAATTGCCAGGAGTGTGCGCCAGCTCGTGTGAGGCGTGTTGGCGCGATTTTCGCGTGAGAAAAATGTAGAGGGGCACGTTATATCCGAATATATACTAGTATACACAATGAGAAGCAATACTTATTAAATCGATGTCAAGATTTCCAAGGAAATTACAGGTTTTGGGGTTCCCTTTTACCGAAAAAGTGTTTTATTCAAAATGTCGGGCGTATGTCCGTCTGTCTCTCCCTCCATCAATATGTCAGTCGTTCGTCGGTCTGTTAGTCTCTGTCAGTCTGTGTTGTATAAAAAGTCTAGAAACCAGGTTTCCAAACAACAATTTAATTTTCACGATATTAAATCATATACGTAGCCGAAGAAACAATAACGAGGAGAGAGAAAAAGAGTTGTCTTGTGGTGCAGTATTTCACGAGCCCAATGAGAATAACCACAAATCTATGCAAGATAATACTGAATACGAAGTGGGTTGTCGGCGCCGAGGTGGCACCAATCAGAGATCTGCTGTTTGTCCCGCTAAAGGGGGTAGTTCTGTTCGCCCCTCTCTTTCTACCCCAACACACACACACACACACACACACACACACACACACACACACACACACCGAGGCTAGCTGTGTGGGCATACTGCCGTTAGTGGTGGGCGCCCGGACATTTATTTCGCACGTGGCACCACCGACACCTTGGAGTATTTGGGCTTGCCGAATAATAGTCTCTCTTTCCATACGTATGTCTATCTGTACTGCTGACCGTCTGTCTGCCAGTCTGTCCAGATGTCTATCCGACTGTCTATCAAGATGTCCGTCTAGGTATATTTCTTTATAAAATTCTTAAAATGATATTTAAATTATACCGAAAAATTATGATATTAAATATTACCGAACAATTGATAAAATGTGAAAAAATGTATTTTAGACCAAGAAGCCAATTGCAGGCTTCTTGCAGGCAGTTGGGAAGAGAGTATAGTAAAACCGAAATGGTGTCTAGATTGAGATGTAAGGAATCTATTACAAGAAGGTCAGTGCCATTCTGTAGTGTCACTAATAACTACTGATACTAAGTGTTAACCAATAACTAGTTGTAGTATTGAGAGCGTAGGCTTCCGCGGTCTGATTCAGTATTTACTTGGCTACCCGGGAGACGCCGCGTCCTAGGCACAGGTGCCAAAAAGTAGTATTAGCAGTCTTAGCCTCCCTTTCTATTAAATCACATCATTTTTTGAGTTCATAAAGAAGATTTCTCCAAAATGGCTTGATATTATTTATTTAAATCTTGCTATCTTGTGGTAAGAAGCTTTGTAAATCATACAGCTCACGTGTTTTCTTCTCTTTAAAATCTGAAAAAAAACCCTTATTGAACATGCACTTCTGGAGTAAAGATAGAAACGTTGCAAGGGAGGAGCATC
This sequence comes from Teleogryllus occipitalis, assembly GCA_011170035.1. Taxonomy (NCBI): domain Eukaryota; kingdom Metazoa; phylum Arthropoda; class Insecta; order Orthoptera; family Gryllidae; genus Teleogryllus; species Teleogryllus occipitalis. The sequence continues at coordinate 111,862 of BLKR01003461.1, read as the reverse complement.
ATACACCTTCTTATTCAAACCCCCTCACAAAAATAAAATTGAAGAAAATGTGGTACAGTCTTCGAAATACAAAAGTGCACTAAAAATAAAAATGACTTCGAACACATTTGGTCTACTGGTTCGGCAATACCTTTATTCAAGAAGAGAAATCCTGAAATAAATTTTTGACGAATGAAAAGACTAAAGTATAACTTTGCATTTATTTTAAATTCGAAGATTATTTTATTTTTTTCAATTCGGTTCTAATATTTCTAAGTTTCTAAAGAACTTAATTTTTAATTTTCTAAAAAATTCATGTATATTGCTTCAGAAATATTCACAGAAAGCCTTTGGGTGTATTTGTTTTTTTTTTATATTTGCGCATATGTGCCAATTGCAGTTACCGCTAAAAATGTTTAGGAGTGGCCTGTGATCCATGTTTAATGAATTTCTTTGAGGAAAAAATTAGAACACCTAGGTAAAGAACAAATCTTCATTACATCATTATTTTTATTTTCCAAAACTTAAATTACAGTTCGTACTCGCAAAAATATGCAAGTTTAGCACTACAAGGCAAATCGTTTAACTGCAAAGTAGGTCTTTCAACAGCCCCACAATCAGAATCTGAGTCTCCTGCCCCGCCACTGTTGTTTGGTTCACCTCCAAGCCACTTGGAATAACCAGCTTCTGCCAAAGTTTCCCCTGCGATCACAAAAAACAACAGTTCTGCAAATTATTTAACATTATTAGATTATAATTACAAAATTAACTGATTAAATATTGGTAATTAGACTACACAATTATTTATAATAATAATGATGTTTTACACGTCCAAATAAGCGTACTCTTGGTAAAAGTTTAACAGAAAAATAAATGCAAATAGCAAAGTCAATTGCACAAGTCTCAACCTCCCAACATAAGAAATAAAATAGAAACAGAGAATGCAACGATAACAATGCTTTTCTACATTTCAAAAATGGTATACCATCGTTATTAATTTTACAAGTACAATTGGAAAAATACTGGGAAGAGTATTACTGATACAATTCTAGTCTAACCGTATACATTATTCTGATTTCTCAGTTTAGAGAATATTATGTATTGTTTATATTTTAATAGGGATGTTTTCTGGTCTGGCAGGACAAGTTTCAGGTACAAAAGTTATGTAAATTAGATACATATCTGTAGGTTTGTAAAAAAATATTTAATTCTGTTAATGACAATAAATAGTAAAAAAATAATGTTCTATTAAAAATAATCTAACTATAAGTTCGAAAATAAAAGAATCTAACAATGATTCAATAGTACATTGAGCTACTAAATATTGTGTTTCAAGTGAACAAATTAATGCATAAAGTAAAAAACAAAATAACATTAAAAGAACAAAATTGTTTTGTTGCTAGTGCCCTTGATGACGATGCGAATATATGCAAATAACTAGTGGTACTACAGAACGGCACAGACGTTCTCATACTATTTTTTTAATTTCTTTCGTCTGGGCTTGATGGTGATACAACAATCCCTTGCCAGCAGCAAGCTATTGCCACCAAAAGAACATTTTTCTAAACTTTTTCAAATTTTCGTTTTCCTATTAGAGGAACCAAAATATTACTTTAAGACTATTAAAGAATATTAAAACCTCGTCCTAAATAGCAAATTTCATTAAAAAATTTAGAGCCGTTTTTAAGAAAATGTCTTTTAAGGATTACTATAAATGCGAAATTGAAAGCTTTTTTTAACAGGAATCTTTTGAGATTTCGAAAAACTTTACTGGAAGCCATTTGAAGCATTTCCTCCCACAAATGCAATAATATACACAAATTGTTGGAAATGTTCGTATTAACGGCGTGAGAGATATTTCTATACAAATATATTTCTATAAGTTTTGAGAAAAAAAGAATACATCAAAATTTCATCTTAAAGAGGGCAATTAGCGCTATCCGTAGTATACATTTAAAGAAAAAAATTGAAGCCGTTCTTGAGTAAAACTGTGTTCAATCGTTGATGTAAATTCGAAAATTTGAGCTCCTTTTCACATCAATTGTTTTGTTTTCTGAAACCTTTATAACACATCATTTAAAGCACAAGTAAATGCAATAATGTGAACAAATCACCGCTAATGAAAATATTACCTAAGTGAGAGACGAGGGACGACGTCAAAATAATTCCATTTCTATAATTTTTGAGAAAACAATAGAATAGAGTCAAGTGAAATTTGTAATTTCATAGAGTACGTGTATCCTAATAAATAATTTAAAGAAAACAATTGGAGTCATCTTGTTTTTGTTGTTTTTTAAAAATACAAATAGTGCACGCAAAAGTGCTGGGAAACAATTAGAAGTTTCAAAAATTTTACATGATGTTAATGAAAGAAGTAATTACTGAAAACAATTTTCATTTGAAGGAAAAATCTATACCTTCAAATATTTAGTGGAATGAAAACGCCGAAAACATTTTAAACTTTTGCATTTTTCGAAAATGTATAGTTAACATTGATAATCGGACATTTGCCAACTTTATGTGTATGTAAGAATAGAGTTCCTACCAGAAATATCAATAAAAAAATTGAGCTTTTTAAAAATTAGAGATTTTTAAGAAAATTTTAAAAAATGTTCCAGATGCTTCGTGTAAAGTACCCCCAAACTTTAAAGAATACTTTCAAAATCGCAGAGCATTGACTCGAGCCAGATAGATCCGGGAATATCCTTTTTGGAAAAAAAGTCCTACTTACGGTTTAAGCGCTAGTGTTTTTCATGGACTGACGGGCGGACGGACGGGCGGACGGACGGACGGACGGGCGGACGGGCGGACGGGCGGACGGGCGGACGGGCGGACGGGCGGACGGGCGGACGGGCGGACGGGCGGACGGGCGGACGGGCGGACGGGCGGACGGGCGGACGGGCGGACGGGCGGACGGGCGGACGGGCGGACGGGCGGGCGGACGGGCGGGCGGACTGGCGGGCGGACTGGCGGGCGGACTGGCGGGCGGACGGACGGACGTTTTAAAAAAATTATATACTACGTTTATTACTCCATATATACGTACTGCACGAGAAAGTAATAATAATATTTTCATCCAAAAGAATGAAGTCAAGGAGAATTTCACGGACATGGTGACGGGCGAAAGGTCGTGTGGGAAGACACAAAAAGACGAACAGAAATATTGCCGTAAATCAATTATTCTGTACGAATGACATACAAAACATGGATGATTACATTACGTGTTAGAGGAAGTTATTTATTTCAGACAGGAATACAATTTATTTACGTTTTTGTTAACGGGGCCCGAAGCAATTATAGTTTTTCCGTCGAAAAAACGCCGTTTTCTCCTTTACAATTACAAAACTTTGTAATGAGTGGTCACTATGCGAGATAGTAATAATAATAATAATAATAATAATAATAATAGTAATAATAATAATACTTTAAATTTATTACTATACTTTACTTTTAGTACTAATTTACTATATACTATTAATTTTTAATTTATAAACTAAGTGTTTAAATTTATATTTGTAGAAATGTTTACCTTCTAATAGTTCTTAAAATAAATATATTTTTGTAAAAGTAATGTACTACGGAAATCATGCTTTGATAGAAATATCTGTATGACTCCTCAAACATGTACCAGAAAGCTGTGAAAAAATTAATAATAATAATAATAATAATAATAATAATAATAATAATAATAATAATAATAATAATAATAAAGGGAAGAAGAAGAATACCTATCATTATACATGATAATAACAATTTTCTAAATTTTTTTCTAAATAACGTATTTACCAAATATGGTGACATGTCTTCCCTCTATTCTGTCTGAATATCCAATAAAAATTGCCGAATTCCAAGTTGCTCCAGAAATTGAAGACGGGGCTCTGTCTGAAATTTTCTTGAGAGCATCGGCTTCTTTCTGCGAGTTGAAAACGGCGAGGTGGGCGCCCTCCGCCTCGCACGCCAGGCGCGCCTCCTCCCAGGTGAGCGGCGTCAGGTGCAGGCGGTACCAGCCTACACCAGACACCAGCTCGTACCCGGATGGTGGCCTCCTTTCATCATCGAAAACTGTTAAAAGAATAAATTACTCTTTTAGAAAAGGGATTAATAGAGGTGCGCGCACTATGCCTCGCACGCCAGGCGCTCTTCGTCCCAGGTGAGCGGCGTCATTTGCAGGTGGTACCAGCCCAGCCTAAGCACCAGCTCGTACCCACGTGGCGGTCTCCTCTCATCAGCGAGAACTGTTAAAAGAATAAAGACTTTCTTAGAAAAGGGATTAATAGAGGTGCACGCTGTCTCGCATGCCAGGCGCGCCTCCTCCCAGGTGAGCGGCGTCAGGTGCAGGTGGTACCAGCCCACACCAGGCACCAGCTCATACCCAGGTGGCGGTCTCCTCTCATCATCGAGAACTGTTAAAAGAATAAAGCCATCCTTAGGAAAGAGATTAATAGAGGTGCGCGCTCTCTGCCTCGCACGCCAGGCGCGCCTCCTCCCAGGTGAGCGGCGTCAGGTGCAGGCGGTACCAGCCCACACCAGGCACCAGCTCATACCCAGGTGGCGGTCTCCTCTCATCATCGAGAACTGTTAAAAGAATAAATTACTCTTTTAGAAAAGAGATTAATAGAGGTGGCGCGCGAATAAATTACTCACTATGCCTCGCACGCCAGGCGCTCTTCGTCCCAGGTGAGCGGCGTCATTTGCAGGTGGTACCAGCCCAGCCTAAGCACCAGCTCGTACCCACGTGGCGGTCTCCTCTCATCAGCGAGAACTGTTAAAAGAATAAAGACTTTCTTAGAAAAGAGATTAATAGAGGTGCACGCTCTCTGCCTCGCACGCCAGGCGCGCCTCCTCCCAGGTGAGCGGCGTCAGGTGCAGGTGGTACCAGCCCACACCAGGCACACGCTCATACCCAGGTGGCGGTCTCCTCTCATCATCGAGAACTGTTAAAAGAATAAATTACTCTTTTAGAAAAGATATTAATAAAGGTGCGCGCTCTCTGCCTCGCACGCCAGGCGTGCCTCTATCAGAGTTGTTGAGGTTTGTTTTTTTTCACAGATACAAATTTTTAGTCTATCATGACAAGCATAAAATGACAAAACAGATGATATACTATTAGTTCATGCAATTAGTTTATAATGTTAAACGATATTTCATGAGTACAGATTTTGAAGACGAGCGACATTAGGAACGAGTCTTCATATTTATACGAATGCAGTAAAGCAACATTATAAGCGATTCGCTGTTGTTGTTGTTTGTTTTGTATAACAGCATCAACTTTATAAGAGAATCAAATTTAATTTTTACGAAACAACTTGCTTGTGACGGGTCGGCTATTTGATAAGTGTGAGAAAACAGTGTTCGGCTGCTCCGATTATCTCTACCTCCCCACGATTCTCGCATTGCTTGTGGCTGAATAGGTGATGACGCAATCATTTGTGCCGTAAAATCTAATACGTCATCATTTGTACCGCAAAATGCCCGATTTTGAACGATTTCTTGCAAAGAAAAATTCGTTTGTAATGCTGGTATAAAAAAATATTTTATGTGTTATGAAAGCATTGTTCAATAATTGATATCGTAGGCTTCCGCGGCCAGAGTCATGATCTGGGCTGTCCGCGTGACGCCGCGTCGAAGGCTGGGGTGCCCCAGCCTATGACGCGGTGTCACCCGGACAGCCCAGATCATTGTTGAATAATTTTCATTCTTTTGTACTTAGCTTTGCTTGCCCGAGCACGCGTGAGTAGGGAGAATGCTGCGCAATCTTGTGTGGCGGATATCCGTTAAACACGATTTTAAAGTTACTCAAAAGACTCAAAAACGTCTTATGTAAGATATGATAGATTGTTATATTATAAGACAATGTGTATCGTTGGATTCGTAGTTTTACTCTCCTAATTATGTACTAAATAATATGTATAGTTTCAAGAAACAAAGTTACCTCAATATATCGCAAAATACAATTAATAAAATTGAAATGCATTCATGTATCAATTAGACCCATTCCCTTGTACTTTCGTGAAAACTGCTTTGTAATAACTTCAACCGTTCAAAAACTACAGATGTTAAAATTACTTGATTCAACCTGTATATTTATTAATGCTCAGATAATTAAATTTTCCACTCAAGAATTGATTCTTAACTTATCATTCTCTTTAGAGACAAAGATATGCTAGAATTCCAAACAAGTTATCTTTATTTACACGTCTATTACACGTCTTCGAAAATTGCAAACGATCGGCGTTCTTGCGTCACCATTTACGTCAGTATTGAAGATGGATATTTTTATTTCCGAAATTATTTACGCAAATATACTTTTAATTCTACTTTCTACAACATTTTGAAAATAAGAGTCATTCGCGTAGTTACGCATTTCAGTGAAGCAAGGTCGTTAGCAGTTTTAAGGGAGCAATTCATAAAAGAACTTAAAGAAGATGTTTCTCAGTAAAGGCTTCGATTATTAAAACTGATCGAATATCGGAAATCTCAATAATAAAGAATAAGTTTTATTCAAATTAAATAAACAGAGGTTGTCTGGTATCAAGTTTCTATTTCGCTTAAGATCTTTTCGATCGCATAGCGATCATCGTCAGAGCTGGAAATACATTAATAGATATAATTATACATCTGACGATGATTGCTATGCCATCGAAAAGATCTTAAGCGAAATAGAAACTTGATACCAGACAACCTCTGTTTATTTAATTTGAATTAATAAGGTATCTACATTACCAACAGTCTAATTAATAAGTTTTATTTCCACAAAACAACAATTTTGAAATTGTTGCAAGAGTTTAAATTTAATTCAAACTTATAATACGCTATCATTTTTTAAGTAAGAAATATCTTCGTAAGGCCACATTTTCCTTACCTTTTTTATATACATATTTTCAAAGCATTTCTGTTTTTTTAATATTTTAAGTTGATTTTGTTACTATTGTGTATTAATAATGAAAGAAGAATTCCACACATATTGTTTTCAATAAAAATAAAGTGATTATTATAGTTAAATTATTAGAATAGAAATTAAATATTCATACATTCGGTAAAAAATAATTACAGCAAACCATTGTTTAAAATATTTTTGCGAGGTATTATCAAAATGCATTATACTGTTTTATACAATGTCCCTACAATGTTTGAATTGAATTTCAAGAGGAACGTTTAATAACTATCAAATAACAATACTTGTTTAATTGGATTCAAAAGTCCAGAGGGGGTTTGAGAACTTCTTTAAACTTTTTACAACAAATAATAAAAGAAAATCAGTGTCTGAAATAATGTCTGTCACTCTCATTTTAATACTTAATCCTCCAATACAATAGAAAATCCCTGGGTCTTCACTGTTAGAAAATATATTGAAAGGGGTTAGATAACACGATAATGACATTTATTTAGTAAATAGTGTTAACTCTTGTTGTAAATCCAAGCTATAAAGGTGTATATTTCATACCGTTAAACAATGTTGTGAGTTGCAAGTACTTTACATTTTCAACAAAATGCGTCATCTGTTGAACGTCAAGTCGGAAATCATCGACAGTTTTTGTCTTAATACCTGTAGATGGTGCCGGAATATTGCAAACAGCCTGAAAAAAATGGACACAAGGATGAACTTAAAATAGATTATCGTACGGGTCCTTTAAAGATCTATTTTAACGTTGTTAAAAATATGATGAAAAATTATTTTCTCTTACCATGACATTGCTTGTACATTCAGTTTAAGAGACTTTTGTGTTTACTCCTATATTACGCAAAGTTATGCATACCTTCACATGCCGATGACCAGTAGAGTTTTGTCCACTTGATATAGTGAAGAAAAAGGAAGTTCTAGCTTGATTCTCCGATCTGACGAGAGCGGTAAAAACTATCAAATGTACAATTGCTATGTACATAACAAAGTATATCTGATGTACAGAAGCCATGATGTGGCGTGATACGATTTAAAAACTATTTGTGTTTGCTTTTTATATATTGTTGGAAAGGCTCTTAAATAAAGAATATCTCCCAAAGTTCAACGGCCGGAATCCGAAACAAGGTTGAGTTCAATCGTAGCAGATAGTAGGCACAGTAATCAAAAGCATCGCACGAGTCGTTATTTCAAATACATGCTTCCGCGATTAAAACAGAAAATAGTCACATTTCTCTGATTCACTGAGTTCAAAAACAAAATATTATGGAACTGTATCTCTTTTGGCTGTATCTCCTCCCCTGGGGACACCGCCTTGAAGTAGCACTGACCGTGCGAGCGGGCAGGCTTGTGGGCTTCTGTCTCCATTATCGGCAGATAAACCCTTGAGAGATTGAAGAAGTGCGTGCTGTTGCAGAGTCCTGTTGAAATCGATCGTAATTACTCTTTTCATTTATCAACATTTAGAAGACTGACTCCGGGATACACATTACAGCTTGACACATTTTACGTGTGTCATACACACATTGTTCCTGTTTCAGAGTGAAATTCGAGCGAGACATCACAAACCGACGACTTAACAAGACTGAAAAGCATTCCTTTTGCAGGGCGAGACCTTCAAAACCCTCAGCATTCTCAGGGAAGTTCGACGCCTCGTCGGCCCAGTAGTGGTTCACTCGCAGCGCATAGCGAAGTCGCTCGCCTTTCACCACTGAGGTCCGGGTTCAATTCCCGTCGAATCTCATGTGAAATTTGTTTCAGCAAAACGAGTTCGGTTGCTTCACAAGGGCTAGTCCAACCCCTGTGAAGTGTCCTAAACCCTACTCCTATCCTTATTCCCTCCCAATTCTGGCCGCTGGGTAGTGACGCAGGGGCGCGTGAAGTAAGAGGCGTGTACGCGGAGATGCTACCTGGCGGTCCTCTTTGACAACTGACTAGACGAGACAAAAATACGGCGTCCTCTGGAATACAGAGCTCCATATTAATGGAGGATTACTCCGCGCTCAACGCTCGACCAGGGGCGAAGAGACGCGTTGCGTCGATAAGTTGGATTAAGGGCGCAACGAATTAAAAAAAGGTATTTTCCACGATCACGGCACAACTTCGATATCCCCTTATATGCAAAATACCTCGGTAGGGGTAGTAATATACAGGCTGTTTCATTTAGAAATGGTTTTGGGAATATCTCAAAATGAGCGCATCTGATCAAGAAAGGTGGGTAATGAAAGTTGTTTGTAATTGCTGGGTCCATCCAATGATGCTATCGTACGTAAATGCAGAGTAATATACCAAGTGCATATAGAGAAATATGTGTGCCAAAATGGATGGTCGAGGTGGCTAGGCCTTTAAATTTTCACTGTAGCCATATGGCTACATCATTTTCTTAGTCTAATTAAACTGTTTGAATATTACTTTAACTAACAACTGCGATTTGTACTAATATCTGTGACGTATTTGAATAATTAAACAAATAGATCATAGGATATACATTTGTTCAGTGGATTTCTGAAGTTGTTTTCTGTATGGTGCGCGTTCAAATGTTATTGACAACACTGTAGGGTTTAATGTTCTAGTATTTCTGAGCAATGTAAAAATCTGAGATAAATATATCGTCCGTTTTCAAGAATAGGGTTTATTTTCTGTAGAGATTATCATACTATACGGATTTATGTAAAAATTTGGAATATATTGGAATCAGAAATGTGTTGTTGCCATATGGCTTCTACAGGCACGCAGAACATACATAAACTACAAATGGAGGTTCATTCGTAACTGCGTTTATGTAACAATATAATTGTAATTGTCATTTGAAACAGATATTACAGCAGAGAAATTAATAAATGTATAAATGACGAATAGACCCACTAACTTGGTCTCTTCTTTGATGAAGCAACGAGTAATGACATCAGTAATCTGTTTTCCAGTGAAGATGATAAAGCTATCGTTACCAGAGAAATATTGTTGAATTCTGTGTAGATGAGAAATGAAAACAATGATATTCTTGAAATGCACAATAACAAACTACAGAATCGAGGGACACGAAGATATTAGGAAAGGTATATTATTTTTCAGATCACAATAAATAAATTCAAAGGTTGATCATTTGTTTACGTCTAATTTTTTCTAGCATAAGAGAACGTAAAAATCCTGAATTGGTAATACGTCTGAAAAAGATGCCGTTTGTTTATAAATAAAGTAACTCCTTCCAGTCGCACTGAAAGCAGTTCCAATAACTCTTGTTACTGTAAAAATTAAGAAAATGACGAAGTAAATATTGCCACGTCTTTTCAAGGATTAAATGCTTAAAATTGCGTGTGAGAGTATACATTATAAACCCTAAAAAACGATTTTATATTTGACTTTCCAAAAAGAGTTTAGTTTTAGTTTAGTTTAACCATACAATATATGAAGTTCCCTATGTGCCCACTGTAGCCATATACCAATATTTCATAAAAATAAACCAATGTGCGGAAAATGTTAAAAACTTGTTTGTATGTCTTTATATCTTCTTTATCAATTCTATGCGTTAAATATTTTATTTCTCATAATAAATAATTTTGAATTGAAAGGGCTACGGCCAGACAATTCAGCATCTCTCTGTGAAGGGTCGCGGGCACGAGTCCCGCTGTGGGCATGGTTTTTTCCCTTGTAAATCATGAATATGTGTAGTCGCAGTTAGCCATGTCAGTCTCCTTATGACAGTTGAAATGATTGAATACGTTGTCATTGTCAACAATACTATTTATTTCAATAAGAGCAGCATTCGATGGCTTAGCCATCATCAGTTTTCTGATACAAGAAAAATATAAACAAAATTAGAATTAACATAGTTACATAATTTAAAAAAACATCTTAAGAAATTGAAGGGGAAGAATTAATGAAAGAAAGAATGAAAGAAAGAAAGGAAGGAAGGAAGGGGGCGGAGGGTTAGATCTTTTTGTAATATAGTAGATTTTTTAAATCTAAGCAAGAAATGAATGAAATATACATTTACAATTTTGAGAGAGAAAATACAAAAAGTAAGTTGGGTCATTTCTTACCTGCTGTCTGGAAGTCACAAAAACGACTACGCAGGTTCGGGCGGGCCTAGCAGCTTAAGTACCGGCTGTCGAGTGGGGGAGGAGGGTTAATGGCCTTATTGAAATAAATAGTATTGCTGACAATGACAACGCCTTCAATCATTGCAATTATGTAAATGTCAACTATAACTCACCATTAAACCAAACTCCTCCCGACAGACCGAGGAGACCGCACGTGTGTCTGTTGTAAAGGTTAATGTGTGTCCCGAAGAGGGAGGTAGTCGGTACCCTGCTCGGACACTTGAAATCGACATCCTCTGAAGCTGGAAAAAGGACAAGGAAGGAAAAAAGAGAAAGGTGTGTAAAACTCCTGTCCAAGTTGTAATGGAAATACAGTTTTGGGATCCAAATGTAAAATAAATTTTTTTCTAAACGTCCATCTGACCACCACACGTTGCCCGCAGTCTTTGAGTCGCGGTCAGCTACCCGCCTGCTTACCTCCTTGCCTGTCTACTACATGCTTGCCTGTGTGTCTGCACACCTGCCTGCCTGCCTGCCTGCCTACCTGCGTGCGTGCGTGCCCACCAGATGGCCGAAAAAAGCGCGCGAAGACATAAGGTTGGAACGGTCATGACAAACGTTTGATTTTATATTGGGTAAAGTTATACAATATAAACAATTGTTTTAAATTGTTTAATAAATTTCCATGTTTTCGTGAAATGAATATATGATTTTTCATTGAGCCAACTCTAGCAATAAAGTAGCAAGATAGAAAGATATTTGCTTTTCAGATTCCTCGACCGAGTTTGTTTGAGTATAAATTGCAGATTATTTCAATATATATACATATTTTTTTAAAACGCAATGAATCAACAGTGAGAGAGAGAGAGAGAGAGAGAGAGAGAGAAAGAGAGAGAGAGACAGAGAGAGAGAGAGAGAGAGAGAGAGAGAGAGAGACAGAGATAGGTAACTTTAATGTGTAATCGCGGAAGCATGTAACTTTAATAACAACTGACGAAATGCTTTTGATAGCACTGCTATTGTATCAGCGCCATTTGAACTCTGCCCTTGTTTGCTATTCCAAACATTGAACTTCTTGAGATATAAGTCATGTAAAACGTCTTTACCAAGAATATATAAAAAGCAGACACAAAAGGTTTATCAACTGTATCACAACATGACTTCTCCACATCAGATAAACATTTCTACGAAAATAGCAATGTACACGTGATGTTTTTCACCGCTCTTGTGAGGTCAGAAGGTAAAACTAGAACTTCGTTTTTCCTTAGTATCTCAAATGGACGGAGTATCTCTAGAAATAAATTAGTATCTCTAGGAGTAAACACAAACCTCCCATAACTTGAATGCAGTACCAATGCCATGTTACAACAAGGGAATTTTTTTCTTAAGTTTTCACGATGTTTAAACCGTAATTACAAGTATATGGTGAGGGAGGCCACAACATATTTTCAATATTATTTTCGATACCGATCTGTTCAGGCCCTATGTTACCCACCTACATTTTCTACAAACATATTCTAGCTTTCAGTTCATTTCATTTCTTAACTTTTGTTATATATTAGCTTATGTACAAAAATATAAGTGTGGTAAGGCAATACGTGAGTTAGAATTGTAAGAAGGGTAAGATAATATGTTGTAAAAAATTGAAACCGAAATTGTTTAAATTTTAGCTATTTTGATAGGCGAAGAGCCGTAGTAAAATCTTTTCTATTGCATTTAGTAAAAAATAACTTATCTAATACAAATTGTCCTTTTACACAATATTTAATTGTTTATTTTTTGGAAATAATTAATTTACTTACAACGGAGTCTCTCCGATCGAATGACTGTATTAGTGTAACAAACATCCATGCCTGTAGTTACGGGTTAATCCGATCTTTGTTGCTTCATTACGTATATATTTACTTTTCTCAGTCTGTCTGCAATATTCCAGCACCGCTTGCACGCATTAAACCAAAAACTGGTGATGATTTCCAGCTCGACGTTCAACAAACCACGCATTTTGTTGAACATGTAAAGTACTTGCAACTCACTACATTATTTAATGGTATGAAAAATATTCATTTCTGGTATGAATTAATTTAACACAATTTATTAAACAATTATCATTAACATGTTATCTAACCATTTTCAATATTTTTATAACTGCGAAGACCAAGGCATTTTCTATTTTATTTGGGGTATACGTATTCAAATGAGAGCGACATGCATCATTTCAGACGCTGATTTTCTTTTAAAGTTTGCTGTAAAAGGGTGAAGGAGTTCTTAAAAAACTCGCTTAGTCTTTTGAATCAATATAACTGTCTGTCAATACTCGTGTGGCGTCATGGAGAAAAACACACAGATATTTACAAGTATGTACAAGTTTATTTACATGTATGTACAATAACCAACTTCTACTCCGAAACTACACACTTGTGAGTATTTCCCTGTGGATACCCCACATAGCTAGGGAGGTCCCGTCTCCTCTGACGCTACTCCCGCGCCACTACCGTGACCTCGTCACCCGTGCAATAGGCACGACACGCGCCAGCCTGGGCGTAAAGTTTTGCGCATCGCGCGAGGTTTCCAGAATAAAACCCACCATCTGAGCTCGTCGGCTCGATTTTATACCAGAATGCAGCCGTCACGTGACCGTCCTAGGTGTAGGAGGGAGGCTCGCGTCTTCCACGTGACCTTCCCGGTCAAGCTGGCGTCCCCTTTGTCTAAAGGTATCCAAACTCCGGGGCGCCCAGCTATACATGCCCGCAGGTATGCGATTCTTTTGCTCCTCTTCCCACCCACGGCCGCCAACGTGACGCTTCACTCGACGTGACAGCTCACGTACCGGTCATGGTCTACCCGCAGCGTCCCGGTTTCGCGGCAATGGGTTAAAGAGACAGCGCAGCACAGTGATAATATTTCAAACATTTTTGCAAGGCAAGAAAAAAATTACATTACGCTACTTCAATAGCTTGTAATATCCCTTTGAACATAATGTAATGGTTTGAAGACTTACCGATGAAGTAGCGGAATCAAGCCACTGAGAATAAGCAATGGAGAAAACTTGCTTTCCAATGTTCGCACTAATGGCCGACTGCCCGGCAACAAGTGAAGATGAAGACACTACCTCTTGATTAGGCTACAATCTTGCAAAAATCTACTATTATAGTAGGTTTCTAATAGGTAACATGCACAACTCTGCAGAGATGTAAATTTTTTAACAATATTTTGAAAATAAGACACGTATTTCCGTAAGTTTTTGTGATATTGTGACAACGTAAACTAGTGATGCCACAGAATGGCACAGACTATATCGCACTACTTAGTTTTCTATTTTCTATGGCCTGTGTTAGGTTTTGGGTTTATCCCCACCCTCTTCCCATCTATCGCCGCCGAAACTACATTTTTTTTCAAATTTAGTCCCCTAATGAACGAACCGAAATGGGACTTTAAGAACATTATAAAAGAGTAAAATATCTACCTATAAGGACATTTGCATTGAAAAATTCTTCAGAGATTATATAAAGTAATTGAATTCAAAAATACAATACAAACACAGACACAAACTGTAATGTGACCGACACAAACAAATTATGAAATTACAGACACAAACTGTAATGTGCATTGTATCCCGGAGTCCTTCTTCCAAATGTAGATAAATAGAAAGCGTAATTACAATCTTTTTCGACAGGACTCTGCAACAGCACGCACTTCTTCAATCTCTCAAGGGTTTATCTGCCGATAATGGAGACAGAAGCCCACAAGCCTGCCCGCTCGCACGGTCAGTGCTACTTCAAGGCGGTGTCCCCAGGGGAGGAGATACAGCCAAAAGAGATACAGTTCCATAATATTTTGTTTTTGAACTCAGTGAATCAAAGAAATGTGACTATTTTCTGTTTTAATCGCGGAAGCATGTATTTGAAATAACGACTCGTGCGATGCTTTTGATAACTGTGCCTACTATCTGCTACGATTGAACTCAACCTTGTTTCGGATTCCGGCCGTTGAACTTTGGGAGATATTCTTTATTTAAGAGCCTTTCCAACAATATATAAAAAGCAAACACAAATAGTTTTTAAATCGTATCACGCCACATCATGGCTTCTGTGCATCAGATATACTTTGTTATGTACATAGCAATTGTACATTTGATAGTTTTTACCGCTCTCGTCAGATCGGAGAATCAAGCTAGAACTTCCTTTTTCTTCACTATATCAAGTGGACAAAACTCTACTGGTCATCGGCATGTGAAGGTATGCATAACTTTGCGTAATTTAGGAGTAAACACAAAAGTCTCTTAAATTGAATGTACAAGCAATGTCATGGTAAGAGAAAATAATTTTTCATCATATTTTTAACAACGTTAAAATAGATCTTTAAAGGACACGCACGATAATCTATTTTAAGTTCATCCTTGTGTCCATTTTTTTCAGGCTGTTTGCAATATTCCGGCACCATCTGCAGGCCTTAAGACAAAAACTGTCGATGATTTCCGACTTGACGTTCAACAGATGTCGCATTTTGTTGAAAATATAAAGTACTTCCAACTGACTACATCATTTAATGGTACGAAAAATACTTCTAGCTGGGATTTATAACAAGAGGTAATACCATTTATTAAATAAATATCATTATATATTATCTAGTGAAATTTTTTAATTAAATTTTGTTTGTTGGATATCGTAATCGACGCTTTACAGAATATGGAGTTTATCATGTTCGTTGGAGTAATATTTCGAAAATTGCAAAAATTAAAAATTCTTTTTGCGTCAACAATTAAAATAATAAAGTTTTTTCCTTAATGAAATCTGTTCCTTAGAGATAGATTTTGAAATAAGTTCATTAACAATTTTTCGAAAATTTAAGTTTTACAAAAAAATTATTCCTGAGATGTGTTAATTCGGAGAGAAATAGCGGTATGAATAGTATTACGTAAGCATTGCTAAAGGTGAGAAAGTATGTGCTATTTTTGCATCACTATTTATGGCGTGCTATTCATTGCATTTCTTACAACTTTGCTTCCTCATGCCTTTTGTATGACCGACAGACTATCAGGAACAAAGGATTAAAAATATTCATTTTTAGTCTCAGCACATTGAACCTTACTTGTTAATCCAGGTCGACAACGAAGAATATTACAGATATCGGTCCTCGAGATATTGAGGTAAATTTGTTGTTCTTTTTATTGAACAATACATTTTTTTATTCTATCATGACGAGCGTAAAAACACGAATCCAATGATATACACATTGTTATATCTTAGATAAGCATTGTTTTGAGTTATTTTGATTTTTTCTGCTCCGCTACCCTTCCTCGAGCGCGTTAGCAAGGGGAGCGCTGCGTGAAGTTGTATGCCGAACTCTTACATTCAAAATATCCGTTAAACACGCGTGGCAAAAAAATCAAAATCACTCAAAAATACTCATCTAATATATGACAATATGTGTATCACTAAATTTGTCTTTTTGCGTTCGCCATGACAGAATAAAAAAATGTATAGTTCCATTTGGAACAAAATTACTTCAATATCTCGTGAAATGCAGGTGATCAAATAGAAATGAATGCATGTGTCAATTAACCCCCATACCGTTACAACCATTCAAAAACTGCAGGAGGTGCTAAATTTGCGTGACTTTTCCCTTTATAAAGAGATACGAGTAAGTGCGTTGACTTCCAGCATAATCTCTAAATGTAAGGAACCAATATTGACGAAACTTTTGCTAGCAGCCTTTAAAGGTCTGGAGTACTAAAGGCTATGATTTACATCCATCAATTTCAATATTTTTACAAAATAACTACGTATTAGGTACAAAATAACTACGTATGAAGGTACGTATACCAGAAACTAAAATGTATTATAATTTTTGGACAATTTTGAAAATGTCTACAAGGTAGAATACTTCCAAAATTAAAATATCGTATTTATTCCTGGAAAAGCACAACTGGATCTAACGTTTTTATCAAGTTTGAGCTCAAAGGCTTATAAACTGGCAGTGTTATGCGTGACTCATTTTTCCAACCAACCATCCATCCATCTACATACTATCTGCTATTACATACATACATACCTACTACATACATACATGCATACATACATATGTACATGCATACTCTATTTTGGGATTCATAACTGCGAGTATTTCGACATCTGCGTCAATTTTAACCATCATTGGATCAGCGCTTATATCAAATCCAGATATAAGAAGACACAACGAAAAAAATAAACAAATACGGATTTCATTATAAAAAAATTGTGATCATATTGTTAAGGTGATTTTAATAACTTTTCCTTTCTATACTATAGGGTAGGAAGATAAAACAGATGGGTTTATTTATTCTTCGCTGATGTTTTTGGAAAGTGCGACTATAAGTAAAAGGTTTATTAAAATATTTGTTACGTGAAAGTTAACTACGGGTTATCACAGTTTCAGAATATAACGAACTATATATTAATTTTTCAGGCGATACACATCTTTAGAAGGCTTTAGAGGTACCGGTACTATGGACTGAATTCATGACATCATCCGTTCCGATCCGGCCGACCTTAGTACTACGTACTACGTACTATGTACTATGTATAGTACTACGTATACTATGTATAGTACTACGTACTATGTAACTTCATTTTCTGTGCACGTCTTCTAGAATTCAGTGGGAAATACAATTATTCAAATTATCGTTTCCATGTCGCGGCAGGAAGTAATAAGAGCCAAAATTTATTGCTTATTTATCTTTGAAAATAGATTTTATTACATGGGAGTTTTTTTGTTGTTTTTTTTCTCCCTTTCAAAATTCAAAATTTATTGCTTGTTTATCCTTGAAAATAGATTTTATTACATGGGAGTTTTTTTTATTTACTCCCTTTCAAAAATTCAAAATTTAAGTAGTATATGACTTAGTGTAGGGATCACAGAATTTTGAAAATGTGCACACAATTCACTTTTCCCCATATCACGTCATACGCAGTTTTTTAACTGTTTTTTTTGAAGATTTTTTTAAAATAAATAAATACTAAGGTCTCCCAATTTGCTCCGCCGTCTTTACGTTCACTTCTTCACTCCCGTCTCTGACATCTGCCCCGCCTCCCGCGGTTCACATCGAGGTGGCACCTCGCGCAGACACTAAGTTTGGCGGTACAGTCGAATTCGGAATTCTCGGTTCAAGTTGGACGGCCTGTGCCACCGCCGGCCCCGGGGTTTGCATAAGGAAGTGCGCGTCAAGACGCTAGTCGCCGCCACCGCCCCGACGCCGTCCAATCAGAGGCCATTCACACTAATTGAGTGGCTTGTACGCCCGTCCTCTCCACCACTCCACTCCCGCCCCCACCCCTTCATCCCCTACCTAGGTCATGGACGCTTCCCCACTTCCCATGACGCGGTGAATTTCTTTGCCGGTCGCCGACGCGCAAGTTTCCGTTTGCGTTGGAATTGCCATTTCTTTGGTGACATGTTTTCAATAGACAGCCTGTGGGGGAAGACGGAACACTCATTTGGGACGTTTATTCGAAGTTAGTGCCAAACGTCGTTAGGCGTCGTTAGTGCCAAAGGGGTGCAGTGCGTTGACGGTGCTAAGCTCGTGATTGTTCGGGTGACCTACATTTGGGTACCTTTCTGCCGATCTGGGGGCAGGATTGGGGATGAGGCTACGGCTGCAAATCCAGATAGAGAAGTACAACGGGAGAAATGAAATCGCCCCTTAGGAACTCTCGTCGCCAGCACTAAAGTGGGTGCAATGAGGATAAGGGATGAGAACTTCCGATCTGCTGCCCGGGTCTCGGCCCGGGAGACCCCCAGTTGAGCTCCTAGTTTCGTCATGGCAATGCACAATATTCAGTGGTACCTATTCAGTAGAGGGAGTGTGAGTGACACTTAATTCGACTCTGGTGCTAGCCCTGAGGGTGGCCCTACTATCCACGCTTAATTGCGGGGGCATTACGAAGGAGATCTTCATGCCGGCGTAACTGGCTGACAAAGCTTTAGTGCTACCCAAAGGGGCGAATGGATTAGAGCCGAAAGTCCAAGATGCGACAATGAGGCGAGTCAAATCCCTCCTGGAACAAAACTGAAGCTTTCTTGGGAGGCTTTTCCAGCCTGAATTGATTGCACCCTTCACGTAGAAAGAACATAATTATAATACACACAGTATTGCGGCGTGTAGACAGCAGAAGTTTTCACTACATAGAAAGTTTTAGAAAGTTATAACTGTAGCAAGGAAATGGTGTGTGTATCTCTAAGTCTGTATAATTCCATGTCAGTTAATTACATAATAAGTTATATAATTCCATGCAAATAATATAAGGGAATCATAATTATAATAATAACTATTATTATTATTCATAAAACATTAAATTAAATGATGAGAAATAAATGAAACCTCTAAATTCCGCATCGAATGTTTGTACCCTCTCCCTCAGAAAAAATGTCGTTCAAAATTCTATCTTCCACACCGCGCCGACAAACTTGGACACCCCTCGGCCTGGGGGAGGGCAGGGGGAGGGACGCGTTGACCAATCGCTAGCAGGTAGAACCACAGTTGTCTGTGATTGGTGCAACATCCCAAACGGCAGAAAGAACGCTGTCTCAGGGCGAGGGAGCTAGTTCTTTTACGTACGAGACGGAAATATCGTCATATTTCCCTGCCGAAGGAGGTAGTTTGCCTGCGCGTACGCCACGACGAAAAAAATATTTCTAAGCGGGGTTTTCCGTCCAGAATGATTGTCTATAGACCAGTAAATATTTATCATTTTAGCAACAATTATTCTAACTTTTAGTAATCGATTTGTAACTCCTGACAAACTGCTATTTTGAGATATTCATTTCAGGCGCAATTTGCGGAGCCTTCCCGGCCGTTCTAACGCATATTTCGAATTTGTTTATAAAATTATAAATTGTTGCAAAATTGTTAATTCGCTGTTTTTGGTTCTGGGACATCGGGAGACTCTCCCCACTTTAGATTTGCAAAATTTGGAAATTGTTTATAAATTTGCAATTGTTGCAAATTTTTTTATTGTCTAATCTGAATGGCGTTTAAATGTGATGCAAAATTCCGGAATCCGTTCGGTGCTATTATATCTCGTTCTCGAGATATATGTAATTGTTTATAAGAAATTAACATCTTAGTAGACCCCATTTGTTTGCGCTTAATTCATTCGCGCTAGCAGAATAGCGTGGGATGGGCATACTGAAAAAAACAGTTCTCCAATGCCGCGCTTTTGCCTGCCACATACGCTTAAAATGCACTTGCTTGTAAACAAATTCTGTGGCCAATTTAATTATGCTAAATTCGTATTTTTACGGCGAGTATGAGCATAACTTTTATTTGGCTTTGATATTCTCTTTTAAGTCCTACAATTTGCAAGTCGATATATTTATCAAATAGGAAAGAAATTGATCATAAAAAAAAATTTTTCAAGGTGCATTACGCCCAAACAATTGTTTCTGTTTTTCTATCAAAGGGATGTTGAGCAACCGAATAACTCTATTATTAATTTTTTTAAGTCCCCTGTTAACACCGAGAGTCAGAAACTATTTGTTCCTCTTGTTTAACAATTACCATTAAAAATAGGGAAACATATTGCTTAGCTGTTTGCTATAAACTGCACTGGATTGGATGAAGGTAGTGTTAAGGTTTTCAAATACAGAAATATTCAATTTTGTGTTTTGAAAGATCACATGAGTAGAATCACACATGACAATATTTACACAAGTATAGAAATTTCTAAATAAACGTATATAAACTTTAAGTTAATATTTTCAATTCAATTTATCATTCCTTTCTAAAACTGTTAATTTGATGATTTCATTGTATAATATTCAAATCAGAGCTTTATGTGCTAAATTTACGCATTGTTAATACATATTTTTAAACAACATTAATATATTTAATATACATTTAAAAGGTTTTAGATTGGCGAACGTTTCAATGAAATTTCATGAATTCCTAAATGCTTGAAAATAAATACTTGTAAAATTAAATAATTGTAGCGTGTAAAAATATAACAAACTCACGTATTTGGTAAAACGAGTTGATATTACTAAAAGAAAGCAAAACAGATGTTATAACAATTCAAAGAGATTTAGCGTTTGTTTACAGTTTAGTAAATATCAATGCACTAGCATTTCCCAGTGAAAATACATAGAACGAACTTGGTGGTCAAGTGATATGACCTTCCCAACACAGACTACATTTCAGTATCGTCAGAGTTCGAAGGTGGTTTGTTGGCCGCCATTCTACGAATCTATCAAAACCTTGAATTTTGCACGACCATCTGTACAGGGAGAACGTAGCGGTTTATTAAACGGAAACGGGCCATTCGAGGTATCTAATGTGCACTCTTTGAAAACGTTTAACATTATAAACTATCCCTAAGAAAAATATCAAATAAACAATGTTAAAGGTCACCAGCTTAACATTGCCTTTACTATTTGAATGTTTTCAACATCCCCAAAACCAACAGAAAACCCATGTTTTTACAGGTTATTATAAAACCAATTCAATAAATATAAGCATTTATTCACGTTATTATTTTTAAAACACTCAAATATCTACGATGTTATTTGATTCAAGTCTTCATCGAAGATCTGAGATTAAAAAACTGATAAGCAGAGATTGATGAAGTTGAATGATCAAGTGAAAAACAATGTTTCTTGCTTCATATAATGCTATCGTGTTTAACAGACATGTAATTACATGTGATACCTATATTAAAACATCCAAACTAATGAAAATTTTCAAAATTGAAATCATCAATAAAACGTTGATTCATCAGCAAGGATTATATTATTAAAAACTTTTTTGAGATTCATGTGCTCCTGTGTGAATAACGTAGTAAACGTGATTCGTATGATCCAGTTTCTCGGAATAATACAAAACCTGCTAGACACATACACTAAATATAATAGTTGTCAAATAGTTATTTACGACATGAGTAACATAAGATATCTTATTACAATACGAAATTGGAGAATTATCAAACAAGACTCTTTAGCCGAAATTGTTAACCAATTGAATATTGTAATATAATGTTACCATTTGAATATCATAGAAGGTAAGACGAGAGTTGTCAAAATTCATGTGAACTATAATTTTTCTTTAAATTTTACTCCTTATCCTGCGAAAGATGCGTGACAGTACTTGTGTTAACAGTTCTACTGCCATGGGTTTAATTAATTAGTTTTCAGTACGCAAATTATTGTTTTTGGTTTTAAAGAAGCATGGATATACAGAGTATCAAGGAAGGAAACGTCGAAAGTTTGAAAAAAGCTGTTTAAACAATTTTAATCATACTTTGTCTAATGAACTACATAGATATTTTGAATGGCTGAGCTGCAATAAACACGCAAATTTTGGTTTGAAAATATGATTTCTACGCAAAACTTTGCATTCTCGAATCATGTAAACAGACCAGAAACATGTAACATGTTTATTATTAACAATATAAATTAATCTATAAGATCAGAAAAAATTAACCGAGGAATAAAAAAGCAGTCGAACTGTGAAAATTGGGTGCTTTTTTATTTCTAGGTTAATTTTTCTTTCTGATCAAATGTATTCATTTATTTTGTTAATCATAAAATATTTAGATATTAATGAAGTGTTTATATGCTTCTACAACGCAAATAGTTGCCTAGAAAACATATATCCAAACCAACTTTTGAATGTTTATTGCGGCTTAGCCATTTGGAATATCCGTGTAGTTTATTAGACAAAATAAGCTTAAAATTGTCTTAACAGCTATTTTTCGAAGATTCGACATTTCTTCCCCGAATATCCTGTAAAAAACGCTTGATTTCTGTTGGTACGCGACGGAACGGCGTTCCGGTTCTTTGAAAATAATTATGAAATTATATTATATATAAATAGCTATTGCTATTATATTAATAATTAATTTGAGGCGCGTTTCGGGGCCTAAGATTTTAAAAATAAAGGATATATGTATCATAATAACTCTTATGACGACACTGTTCTCAGTTACGTCAAGTTTTAATTTAGAGAATCAAAGTGAATGGTCTAAGTTTACTCACCTAAATAAAGTTTATCTTACTATACATACTATTTAGAAAGTGTTTTATGTTCAAAACAAGTGTTGCCTCAACAGCATATATTTTCACGTATTATTCGTAAGTGCTATGCAATATTCAATACGGACTATGTGAACCTGCAAAAAAGAAACAAAAAAAAAGACCTACTCCAGCAGAAAATATTTTCTACTCGTCGGGATTCGAACTCGGGTCTTTAAAGTTAACTCGCTTGACACGGCTCCCCCTCACCACCAGGTACACGACAAGACTACCTCCTTTCCAATGCGAAAAGATAGTGAAGCATTTGCAGTTTTTAAAAAAAACAGGGTGTTCAATTTATCTTAATACAAGATCTATTTTTAAAAAGAGATTTCATTAAACAAAAATCTCTAGCGTTCAGATTGTTTTCGACAATGTTATAAAGATCAGTCGGGGCTAATATTATACAGTAGAAAATTGGGGTTAATGTATTACACTTTAAGAGTTGTTATTTATTTATGTCCAAAATTAACAAGAAAATGACAAATGATAGGAAATATATTCTATTATAATTACCATATAGCAAACACTCAGAATGTAACAATATTTGGGAGGAAAAAAATCAAAACTAAAATGCCTAATTTTTCCAGTCAAAAACTTTATCACCGTGATATAAATCTTTTGATGTTACTTCGTTATTTTTTATGACACGATATTTTTGAAAATAGGTTATCATTAAGAAAGAATTAATATTCTTTTCTGCGTTAAAATAATGCAATAATATTAATCGTGTCATGATATGTACAGCCTCAAATTTGTGGGGCTAATATGATACAACTTAAGAGGCAAATGTAATACGGGTGTCGGGGCTATTTTGATACACTAAAAATTCACACGCAGACAACTGGAAGGGATTTTTTATGTTTAATATTACATCAAAGGCGTTAAAATTCGGATTTGATGTTGATAAACTATCCAAGAGTTTATCTGAGAAAGAAAGACCAGGCGACAATTCATACAGATTTCCTCGTTCTCCTCCCTACCCAATACATGGTGATTCACTTATGATTATCAATTGGCGGAAGCTTCTGCTGTTTCAGTGCAGTTACTGATTTTTCACTGGAATCACAAGGAACCAGGCCTACAATAGGAGCTAACACCATCCCTTCAACTCCAGATATCAACTGTTCTCATCCAGTACTTTTGAGATAATACTGTTGGAAAAAAAAATTAAAAAACAGTAGCCCTCCAAAGAATAAGGAAGCGGTTAGACCCAATAGCAGCAATCATTATTAGTGAAGAGTGGATCATTACTAGGAAAGAGTGGAGTGTTTAATTTACATTAATTTAATATCTCTTTTTAAAAAGAGATTTCATGAAACAAAAATCTCTAGCGTTAATATTTGTTTTTGACAATGTTAATAGGTATTTGTTTGCAATTTTCGAAAATTCAGATCGTTCGCCCAAAATTGAACGTACGCCACTTTTAAACATCTTGTGCTTCGAGGAATAGATTTACAGAAAAATTGGAGCTCTTTTGAGGAAATTATGTAAATATGATGGGGTTTGGTGTAAAGTACCTTCAAAATTAAAAGATTCGTTTCAAATTCGAAGATTCGTAATATTAGCCAGATCGTTCGAGGAATATCCATTTTGGTGAAAATCGTGTTTACTTTAGGCTCTAGAATTACTCACACGAAGACGGATTCACAAAGAGGTTTTTTGGAAAATCACTTTTCCGGGTTCAAAAAACAAGCGTTTTGACAGCCTTGTGTATAGAAAATAAAAGAACAATACCAACAATCCACTTTTTTCGAAATAGCTACTTACAAAACGTGTTTCCTGTGAAAATTTCGACACTTCCTCCTACAGCATTACGTAACTCTCTTTACACGTGGAGGTAAAAATACTCCAGTGTTACTGGGATTTGAACTCGGATCCCTGTAGTCCGTAGGTTGGCTCGACCGCACTGTGCTATCACAGATATTTCTCAACACGCTGTCCAAGCACACTTATTACGAAAAGAATAGTTACGTAATATTCATTGCACTTAGATTTTTTATTAGAGGAATGTTCTACATGTTTAAAAGGTATCAAATTCGCAATAAGAATACAAACGATTACAACCCACGCAACTACATAGCTCATTTTACTTAGAAATATTTTCAACCAGAAGCCGTGGTCTTTAGAACCCTCTGTGGAAGTCGTTGCCGGTCTTATCTTTCGGCGGCTATGGCCAAGGTTGAATTACGTCACAGATGAAAGTTGCGATAACACTAGAGCTCAACACGGCGCTGGCAGACGTTCTGAAGCCAGAATGGCAATAGGGGCATATTTATACGTGATTCTTAAAGACATTAACACACTAAAATAAGTAGTGGCACCTCAAAACACATGCTTTATGTGATATTTATAATGGATACGAATGATTATAACTATACAATTAACCGCAAAATTGTTTCTACCCGCAAAAATTATTCGCCGTGGATGCGATTCGATCTTACGTGCCTAAGCTTCTCCAACAGTGCGCTTACCTGCTATACCACAGAAACTCTTATAACTTTTGTCTCTCACAAAGATGATTTTAAACTGTCATGTATCACAGATTTGACTAAGAAAGAACGTGCGGTTTTAGATGCTTGTGTTAACTACAGACGGACAGACAGACATATTGTCGTAAATATTTTTTTTAGTAACAAGGACCCACAAAACATGGATTCTGTCTACAAACGTATTGACGTAATGCACTATATACAAGAATAAAATTTGTCTACTTTTGTCGTGACCAGTGATCGGAATTTAGAGGTTTTTGTCGAAAAATCCCCGTGTCCCAGCGCATGATTACAATACTTTTTCTTCTTACCACATAATTAACAGAAAGGAAGAAAAAAATGTTTTTCATTGTTTCTATTCAACGAAAATTTTCAATCAATTCCAAAGATGAAATAATCAGTAAATATTAAAAAGAGATTTATTAACAATAAGAAATGAAATACAATAAGAAAGGAATCTTCTGTTCTTTACTTGGTATTCTTAACAAATCTATAGGAAAATCATAATAAATGCATTATTTCAACAACATTCGAATATTATTGTTAGAATCTATGGGGAAACTGTTAATGCCGGGTCCTGGTAACGTAAAAAGGGTTAACTAATGTTGTGAAATGTAGAAAAAATCCTTTAACTCGTGTTGCCCGAAACCAATGTTTTGTGGGTCGTTGATACAGAAAAATCGAACGACGACAAAAAGCCTGTACGTTCTTGTGTCTGTTGATGTGTCTGTTCTTGTGTCTGTTCGTCTGTCTGTCTGTAATTTTCAATAAAAATTATATGACTTTATTTATGGAATTCAAGAATTATTTATGGACAACAAATTTCATTTGAATGAAAAATCTGTGTTCAATTTTAGAGTTGTAGGAAAACGCCGAAAAAATTCAAACTTTTCCAATTTTCGAAAATTCAGAGTTTACCGTGGACATAGGACGTATGTCGCCTTTATAAGTGTATTTTACTCTATTCTTAGAAGAAATTTAAATAAAAAAATTTGGGGTCGTTTTTGAGAAACTTTTGAAAATGACCGACGGCTTCTTGTAATGTACCCTCAAATTTTAAAGAATGATTTTTAAAATCTCAAAGTTTCAACTAGAATCACATCGACAAGGGATTCTTCAATTTGGAAAAGATCGTACAATCTGTTTAGGCGCTAGTAGTGTTCACAGATGGACGGAGAGACGGACAGACGCAGACAGACTGACGTTTTGCTTTCAATTGGTGTTTTGGCATCAAAGACCCACAAAACAGGAATTATGGTTACATCACGTGTTAGAGATTTTTTCTCTTAATTTAGTAACTGGATTTATCCACTCCTTTGTTTTCAGGGCCCGGCAATACATTTTTTCTGCCGAAAATTCGCCGTTTTTTTCGCGGAGCATTACATAACTTTCTCTATACTACGTATATTATTCCGTATGTATGTGCGTATACGAGAAAGTAAAAAGTTACGTAATTCTACGGAGGAAATCGGCTAATTTTCGACACAAAAAAACTAATTTCCGGGCCCTGGTGTCAAAAAAGTGGATAAATTCAGTTGATAAATATAGAATAAAATCCCTTTAGCATGTGGTGTAGCCAGAAGCCAGGTTTGGTGGGTATCAAATACAAAAAAAAAAGATTAATTGTAAAACGTATTTTCTTCTGTGAACAATGCTAGCGGCTAAACTGTTCAGGCAATTTTCTCCAAAGTTGATATTCCGCAAGCGATCTGGCTGATGTCGAGCCCTCCTGAATTTCAAATCAATATTTTATTTTTGGATGATACTCTACAAGAAGCCCCTGAAACATTTTCAAAAATTAAAAAATGACATGAACTTTTCTGGTTAAAATTTATTGCCGGATAGCGTAATGGACGCTATAAGACGATGGCGGAGATGATTTTTGTTCATATACTGAATTTTTCCAAAAATGCAAGAAAACAATTTTTTTTCGCCGTTTTCCTACAACTTAAGTATTGAAGATAGTTTGTTTCCGTAATGAAATGTGTTCATCAAAAACAGATCTTCAAATATCCCTTTCAAATAATCAGTCCTTTAATAAAGATCACGTACAATTGTTTAAAAATATAAGTACTTTAGATAATTTTACAATTTTTGAAATAGCAAATTTGAATTTCCCCCGCTTCGTTTGACGAGCTGTCATTCTGAATTTCTTTTGAATTCTGATGATTGTCGGGACGGACAAGGCGCTATTACGACGCTGTATTTTTCATTTAATGTCAAAAACAGTTAAAAATTGTGTGTAATGTACTGTAGGGAGAAATGTATTGTGTGACCGTTTTCTTAAATTTTGGTATCCCCTTGCCCTAACTCATATACAAGACAAATTCTGAGTACACAAAAATCGCGTTTATTCTTCAAATCGCACGAGCGTTTGCTCTTCGAGTTGCATTGATTTAATTGAAATTATCTCAATGAGGTTTTCTCTCTTAATAATAGTATTTAAATATAACATGAAAGAAAAACAGAAAATACCGGAATTTTGAAGGAACATTTATTACAAAAATTTGATATTTTCTTGTTATAATATTCAACTATGGATATTTGAGATGTGTTTCCGAGAAGTTCATTGTTTGCGACATGAATGGGAAAGATATAACATACGGCGGCTTTGGCCGGTATTACACTATAAAAGTTATATGACATATCTTTGCTAAAGAACTTTGTGGCAGTCTCGGAACTTTGATGAGAAAACTTTGACAAAGAAATTTGATGAGCGTATTACATTTCGTCCAAATTTTATGTAGGTTTGCTCGCCATTTACAATCAATTACGCACAAATAGTTGTGTTTTGCTACTTTATGTTTTATTATAACTAATCTATGTTTAATGCTAATGTAGCAAAAGGTAAATAAGAAAACGTTGGAGGTTAGGCTTTAGAACAACGCCATGGTGAGGTTATGGGTCGCACATTGTGAAGCATTGATTAAAGACCTTCGAAATGAAGAATTATTTGAGGATGGATGAGGAAACATTCAATTTTCTTTGTCGTTCCTCCTTCTTTCGAAATTCAGTCCTCTGATAGGGAAGTTTAAAAAAATTATCTTCCTGAACTGGGTATTTTCCAAACACCATATTTTCCACTTCCCGGGAAAATGTGTCCTACAAACGTTAATTCGTTTGGTTTTACTTTTGTAGTTGGGATGGACAGTATTATATAAACATTCTAATTACTCGCACTCAGCAATTATGACTTTGGTTGAAGCAATACCCCTATATCGGACGCCATGTTACCAAATGTGATAAAAGTTGGAAGCCGGAGACTACATTTTATCCAAGAAATTTTCTAAAAGAAATCTTTTATAAAATATTGGCTATTACACTGTCATATTTCTTTTATAAAATATCTTTGATAAAGATCTCTTACAGTGTAATACCGGCCTTTATTTACTTAACGTTAATGTTAGAATATCTCTACGTTCAACAAAATGTCGTAATCAAGTTTAAAGTCGAGAAGTGTGTGTATATATGTATATATATATATATATATATGTATATATATATATATATATATATATATATATATATATACATACACGCAGATGTGCATTAGGTAATACGTATTTATAATAGTATTCATTCATTTACTTTCCAAATTATTTTACCTTTTTCACTAACTAAAGTAGCAAATTAAAATACATTTTGAAATAGAGTTCGCAGCGAAAATGAAATGTTTTAGCGGGCTTACTGCTTTCCGGGGCATCAATAACTGTTTAATTTCTTATTAAAGTTTTTATTTTCTATTATCTATTTCTATTAAGTTATTAATTTCTTATTATCTGTTAGATTTATGAAGAGACTAATTATGATTTGTTTGGTTGTACTTGTAGGTCATCATTTAAAAGAAAATATAATATTTAAGAATTATTTTAGAATATCTTGAGATCGGGCAAAAATAATTTTATGTATTCGAAACACGAATTAGTGGTCCATAAACAAGACTTATAAGAACATTTAATCACAGCAATGCTAACTGAAAAACAAAACAATTTTAACAGGAATTGATGAGCAAATATGTGTCCAATTTTGGCAGCGTCAATTGTTGCTGCCCACAGCATCCATTGTTGCGCTCATTGCCGACGCTTCTGAGGTTGATGCTCTCTTCAGCTGCCTGTCCCAGTTGGGACTCTACAGCCAGGTGTTAGTGGTGTGGGATTTTTCTTCTCCTAGTTTTGCCTCCACACCCCTGTACTGAGTCGGGGATTGGTAAACTAGGAAAAATAACATAGGGGTTAATACATTTTATGTTGGACAGGCTATTTTATTAGGCCTTTAGGAAGACGAAAATGGGAATGGAAAAAAGGATTATATGTTTTTATTGATTTTTACTTTCTCGAACTTACTGTCGTAAGAAGAAAAGGTATTGTAATCGTGCACCAAAATACGGCGAATTTTCGGCTTAAAATCCGTCCCATCCTTGTAACTAAAAAGTGCATTAATTTATTTGCTAAATTTAGGGGGAAATCCTTTAACGCGTTGTGTAGCCAGAATTCATGTTTTGTGGATCGTTGTTACCGAAAAATTGAATGACGGCAAAACGTTTGTCTATCAGTCTTTCGTCTGCGAACAACGCTAGGGGGTAAATTGTTCAACCGATTTTGTCCAAAATTGATAATACCCAATCGATCTTGTTGATATCACGGTCCCATTAATTCGAAACCGATTTTTAATTTTGGGAGGTACTTTACATAAAGCCCCAGAGATATTTTCAAAATTTTCTCAAAAGCGGCGTCATCCGTTTTGATTAATTTTTTTCATAATCTCAAGAACGTTTAAGAAAATGGTGTAGATCTCATGTTGGCGTCTGTCTGTCCGTCTGTAGTTAACACAAGCATCTAAACGCCGCATGTTCTTTCTTAGTCAAATCTGTGATACATGACACTTTAAAATCATCTTTGTGAGAGACAAAAGTTATAAGAGTTTCTGTGGTATAGCAGGTAAGCGCACTGTTGGAGAAGCTTAGGCACGTAAGATCGAATCGCATCCACGGAGAATAATTTTTGCGGGTAGAAACAATTTTGCGGTTAATTGGATAGTTATAATCATTCGTATCCATTATAAATATCACATAAAGCATGTGTTTTGAGGCGCCACTACTTATTTTAGTGTGTTAATGTCTTTTAGAATCACGTATAAATATGCCCCTATTGTGATTCTGGCTTCAGAACGTCTGCAAGCGCCGTGTTGAGCTCTAGCGTTATCGCAACTTTCATCTGTGACGTAATTCAACCTTGGCCATAGCCGCCGAAAGATAAGACCGGCAACGACTTCCACAGAGGGTTCTAAAGACCACGGCTTCTGGTTGAAAATATTTCTAAGTAAAATGAGCTATGTAGTTGCGTGGGTTGTAATCGTTTGAATTCTTATTGCGAATTTGATACCTTTTAAACATGTAGAACATTCCTCTAATAAAAATCTAAGTGCAATGAATATCACGTAACTATTCTTTTCGTAATAAGTGTGCTTGAACAGCGTGTTGAGAAATATCTGTGATAGCACAGTGCGGTCGAGCCAGACCTACAGACTACAGGGATCCGAGTTCAAATCCCAGTAACGCTGGAATATTTTTACTTCCACGTGTAAAGAGAGTTACGTAATGCTGTAGGAGGAAGTGTCGAAATTTTCACAGGAAACACGTTTTGTAAGTAGCTAGTTCGAAAAAAGTGGATTGTTGGTATTGTTCTTTTATTTTCTATACACAAGGCTGTCAAAACGCTTGTTTTTTGAACCTGAAAAAGTGATTTTCCAAAAAACCTCTTTGTGAATCCGTCTTCGTGTGAGTAATTCTAGAGCCTAAAGTAAACACGATTTTCACCAAAATGGATATTCCTTGAACGATCTGGCTACTATTACGAATCTTCGAATTTGAAACTAATCTTTTAATTTTGAAGGTACTTTACACCAAACCCCATCATATTTACATAATTTCCTCAAAAAGAGCTCCAATTTTTCTGTAAATCTATTCCTTGAAGCACAAGATGTTTAAAAGTGGCGTACGTTCAATTTTGGGCGAACGATCTGAATTTTCGAAAATTGCGAACAAATACCTATTAACATTGTCGAAAAGAAATATTAACGCTAGAGATTTTTGTTTCATGAAATCTCTTTTAAAAAGAGATATTAAATTAATGTAAATTAAACACTCCACTCTTTCCTAGTAATGATCCACTCTTCACTAGTAATGATTGCTGCTATTGGGTCTAACCGCTTCCTTATTCTTTGGAGGGCTACTGTTTTTTTTAATTTTTTTCCAACAGTATTATCTCAAAAATACTGGATGAGAACAGTTGATATCTGGAGTTGAAGGGATGGTGTTAGCTCCTATTGTAGGCCTAGTTCCTTGTGATTCCAGTGAAAAATCAGTAACTGCACTGAAACAGCAGAAGCTTCCGCCAATTGATAATCATAAGTGAATCACCATGTACTGGGTAGGGAGGAGAACGAGGAATTCTGTATGAATTGTCGCCTGGTCTTTCTTTCTCAGATAAACACTTGGATAGTTTATCAACATCAAATCCGAATTTTAACGCCTTTGATGTAATATTAAACATAAAAAATCCCTTCCAGTTGTCTGCGTGTGAATTTTTAGTGTATCAAAATAGCCCCGACACCCGTATTACATTAGCCTCTTAAGTTGTATCATATTAGCCCCACAAATTTGAGGCTGTATATATCATGACACGATTAATATTGTTGCATTATTTTAACGCAGAAAAGAATATTAATTCTTTCTTAATGATAACCTATTTTCAAAAATATCATGTCATAAAAAATAACGAAGTAACATCAAAAGATTTATATCACGGTGGTAAAGTTTTTGACTGGAAAAATTAGGCATTTTAGTTTTGATTTTTTTTCCTCCCAAATATTGTTACATTCTGAGTGTTTGCTATATGGTCATTATAATAGAATATATTTCCTATCATTTGTCATTTTCTTGTTAATTTTGGACATAAGTAAATAACAACTCTTAAAGTGTAATACATTAACCCCAATTTTCTACTGTATAATATTAGCCCCGACTGATCTTTATAACATTGTCGAAAAACAATATGAACGCTAGAGATTTTTGTTTAATGAAATCTCTTTTTTTTAAAATAGATCTTGTATTAAGATAAATTGAACACCCTGTTTTTTTTTAAAACTGCAAATGCTTCACTTTCTTTTCGCATCGGAAAGGAGGTAGTCTTGTCGTGTACCTGGTGGTGAGGGGGAACCGTGTCAGGTGAGTTAACTTTAAAGACCCGAGTTCGAATCCCGACGAGTAGAAAATATTTTCTGCTGCAGTAGGTCTTTTTTTTGTTTCTTTTTGCAGGTTCACATAGTCCGTATTGAATATTGCATAGCAATTACGAATAATACGTGAAAATATATGCTGTTGAGGCAACACTTGTTTTGAACATAAAGCACTTTCTAAATAGTATGTATAGTAAGATAAACTTTATTTAGGTGAGTAAACTTAGACCATTCACTTTGATTCTCTAAATTAAAACTTGACGTAACTGAGAACAGTGTCGTCATAAGAGTTATTATGATACATATATCCTTTATTTTTAAAATCTTAGGCCCTGAAACGCGCCTCAAATTAATTATTAATATAATAGCAATAGCTATTTATATATAATATAATTTCATAATTATTTCCAAAGAACCGGAACGCCGTTCCGTCGCGTTCCAACAGAAATCAAGCCTTTTATATACAGGATATTCGGGGAAGAAATGTCGAATCTTCGAAAAATAGCTGTTAAGACAATTTTAAGCTTATTTTGTCTAATAAACTACACGGATATTCCAAATGGCTAAGCCGCAATAAACATTCAAAAGTTGGTTTGGATATGTTTTGTAGGCAACTATTTGCGTTGTAGAAGCATATAAACACTTCATTAATATCTAAATTGTTTAAGATTAACAAAATAAATGAATACATTTGATCAGAAAGAAAAATTAACCTAGAAATAAAAAAGCACCCAATTTTCACAGTTCGACTGCTTTTTTATTCCTCGGTTAATTTTTTTTCTGAACTAATATATTAATTTATATTGTTAATAATAAACATGTTACATGTTTCTGGTCTGTTTACATGATTCTAGAATGCAAAGTTTTGCGTAGAAATCATATTTTCAAACCAAAATTTGCGTGTTTATTGCAGCTCAGCTATTGAAAATATCTATGTAGTTTATCAGACAAAGTATGATTAAAATTGTTTAAACAGCTTTTTTCAAACTTTCGACGTTTCCTTCCCCGATACTCTGTATATCCATGCTTCTTTAAAACCAAAAACAATAATTTGCGTACTGAAAACTAATTAATTAAACCCATGGCAGTAGAACTGTTAACACAAGTACTGTCACACATCTTTCGCGGGATAAGGAGTAAAATTTAAAGAAAAATTATAGTTCACATGAATTTTGACAACTCTCGTCTTACTTTCTATGATATTCAAATGGTAACATTATATTACAATATTCAATTGGTTAACAATTTCGGCTAAAGAGTCTTGTTTGATAATTCTCCAATTTCGTATTGTAATAAGATATCTTATGTTACTCATGTCGTAAATAACTATTTGACAACTATTATGTTTAGTGTATGTGTCTAGCAGGTTTTGTATTATTCTGAGAAACTGGATCATACGAATCACGTTTACTACGTTATTCACACAGGAGCACATGAGTCTCAAAAAAGTATTTAATAATATAATCCTTACTGATGAATCAACGTTTTATTGATGATTTCAATTTTGAAAATTTTCATTAGTTTGGATGTTTAAATATAGGTATCACATGTAATTACATGTCTGTTAAACACGATAGCATTATATGAAGCAAGAAACATTGCTTTTCGTTTGATCATTCAACTTCATCAATCACTCAAAATTACTTTAATTTTCTCTGCTTATCAGTTTTTTAATCTCAGATCTTCGATGAAGACATGAATCAAATAATATCGTAGATATTTGAGTGTTTTAAAAATAATAACGTGAATAAATGCTTATATTTAGTTTAATTGGTTTTATAATAACCTGTAAAAACATGGGTTTTCTGTTGGTTTTGGATGTTGTTGAAAACATTCACTTAGTGAAAAAGCTGCAATGTTAAGTCATGGACTATTTGCTTATTTGATATTTTTCTTAGGATAGCTATGTAAATCGGTTAAACGTTTTCAAAGAGTGCACGTCATTAGATACCCTCGAATGGCCCGCTCTCGCTTAATAATCCGCCATGCTCCTCCTGTACAGATGGTCGTGCACCGTTTTGATAGATTCCGTAGGTGGCGGCCAACAAACCACCTTCGAACTCTGACGATAATGAAATGTAGTCTGTGTTGGGAAGGTCATATCACTTGACCACCAAGTTCGTTCTATGTATTTTCACTGGGAAATGCTAGTGCATTGATATTTACTAAACTGTAAAAAAACGCTAAATCTCTTTGAATTGTTATAACATATGTTTTGCTTTCTTTTAGTAATATCAACTCGTTTTACCAAATACGTGAGTTTGTTATATTTTTACACGCTACAATTATTTAATTTTACAAGTATTTATTTTCAAGCATTTAGGAATTCATGAAATTTCATTGAAACGTTCGCCAATCTAAAAACCTTTTAAATGTATATTAAATATATTAATGTTGTTTAAAAATATGTATTAACAATGCGTAGATTTAGCACATAAAGCTCTGATTTGAATATTATACAATGAAATCATCAAATTAACAGTTTTAGAAAGGAATGATAAATTGAATTGAAAATATTAACTTAAAGTTTATATACGTTTATTTAGAAATTTCTATACTTGAGTAAATATTGTCATGTGTGATTCTACTCATGTGATCTTTCAAAACACAAAATTGAATATTTCTGTATTTGAAAACCTTAACACTACCTTCATCCAATCCAGTGCAGTTTATAGCAAACAGCTAAGCAATATGTTTCCCTATTTTTTAATGGTAATTGTCAAACAAGAGGAACAAATAGTTTCTGACTCTCGGTGTTAACAGGGGACTTAAAAAGAATTAATAATAGAGTTATTCGGTTGCTCAACATCCCTTTGATAGAAAAACAGAAACAATTGTTTGGGCGTAATGCACCTTGAAAAATATTTTTTTTATGATCAATTTCTTTCCTATTTGATAAATATATCGACTTGCAAATTGTAGGACTTAAAAGAGAATATAAAAGCCAAATAAAAGTTATGCTCATACTCGCCGTAAAAATACGAATTTAGCATAATTAAATTGGCCACAAAATTTGGTTACAAGCAAGTGCATTTTAAGCGTATGTGGCAGGCAAAAGCGCGGCATTGGAGAACTGTTTTTTCAGTATGCCCATCCCACGTTATTCTGCTAGCGCGAATGAATTAAGCGCAAACAAATGGGGTCTACTATGATGTTAATTTCTTATAAACAATTACATATATCTCGAGAACGAGATATAATAGCACCGAACGGATTCCGGAATTTTGCATCACATTTAAACGCCATTCAGATTAGACAATAAAAAAATTTGCAACAATTGCAAATTTATAAACAATTTCCAAATTTTGCAAATCTAAAGTGGGGAGAGTCTCCCGATGTCCCAGAACCAAAAACAGCGAATTAACAATTTTGCAACAATTTATAATTTTATAAACAAATTCGAAATATGCGTTAGAACGGCCGGGAAGGTGCCGCAGATTGTGCCTGAAATGAATATCTCAAAATAGCAGTTTGTCAGGAGTTACAAATCGATTACTAAAAGTTAGAATAATTGTTGCTAAAATGATAAATATTTTCTGGTCTATAGACAATCATTCTGGACGGAAAACCTCGCTTAGAAATATTTTTTTCGTCGTGGCGTACGCGCAGGCAAACTATCTCTATCGGCAGGGAAATATGACGATATTTCTGTCTCGTACGTAAACGAACTAGCCCCTCTCCCCTGAGACAGCGTTCTTTCTGCCCCTTGGGATGTTGCACCAATCACAGACAACTGTGGTTCTACCTGCTAGCGATTGGTCAACGCGTCCCTCCCCCTGCCCTCCCCCAGGCCGAGGGGTGTCCAAGTTTGTCGGCGCGGTGTGGAAGATAGAATTTTGAACGACATTTTTTCTGAGGGAGAGGGTACATAAACGCGCCCGTTCCCTTCTCTTAATAATTTCCCATTCATCTCGACCATCAAAGAGCCCATGATTTACAAGTTTTCCGGCCCGTTTTTGAATTTTATCTAACGCCTCGATTTGACCTTTTCTGTACGGGTCCCAGCAGGAAGCTCCGTATTCTAAAATAGGACGCACAAGTGTAGTGTATGCTAAGGATCGGGCATTTGAACTACTGTTTCTTAGAATACGCATTCGAAAAAGCAGCGCCTTCCATGATTTTTTGATCGTATTGTTAATATAATCCGACCAACCCAAGTAGCTTCGCAGGACCAAACCCAAATACTTACAGTTTTTTACACGCAGTATAACGTTAGTTTCTAATTGGAGTGTACATTCGAGCGAGACTTGTAAAAAAAAAAAGAATTTACTCTTTTCCGCATTTAATTCCATCTTTTCTGCATACCCAGTTCCATAAACAGTTTAGATCGTTATGTAAAAATTTTGATCCGAAGGCGAGCCAATACTCCTAAATATTTTGCAATCATCGGCGAAAAGTCTAACTTTCGATTTTATTCCAGTAGCAATGTCATTAATGAACGTTAAGAATAGCAATGGCCCTAACACACTCCCCTGGAAGACCCCAGAGGTTACATCGGCTTTCGATGAATATTTATCACCAAATCTAACTGAGTTTGACCCGTAAGAAATTCTTTTATCCATAAGATTATTCGATGATCTAATTCAGTTTTTGACAATTTGTCAATTAAAGGGCCTTGTGGAACCAGATCAAATGCCTTAGAAAAGTCTAATATCATTGCATCGACCTCACTCCTTTCGCCTAATGAATCTGCAATGTCTTGGCATAAAGCAATAGTCTGGCTGTCGCACGAATACCCTTGCGAAAACCGTGTTGATTTTGAAAAAGCCAGTTAGTTTTATTCCAAACTAGTCTAATATACTACGCAATCAAATGTTCCATATGCTTGCATGCGACTGATGTCAAACTTATAAGCCTGTAATTATTAACAATCCTTTTGTCACCCCTTTGTTAATCGGCACTACAATTGCTTCTTTCCAATTTTGAGGAATAATATTATTATTATTTATAGTGACGTCTATTGACAGAGCAAGGTAAGGAATCAT
The DNA here is from genome assembly GCA_011170035.1 of Teleogryllus occipitalis. Classification (NCBI taxonomy): domain Eukaryota; kingdom Metazoa; phylum Arthropoda; class Insecta; order Orthoptera; family Gryllidae; genus Teleogryllus; species Teleogryllus occipitalis. Next base: position 74,190 of record BLKR01003461.1, on the reverse strand, counting down.
GGCTTCCCCTCCCAGTTTCAGTATTTCTCCTGGTATTCCATCAGGACCTACAGATTTATTTCTCCTAATTTTTGCGATCCTTCTTCTAATAATTCCTGCATCGACTCCAAAGGTTTCTATTACGGGTGTTCTTTCACTTACTGGGGTCTGATCCTTCGTCTTGAAAACAGATGTGTAATGTCTATTTAAATAGGCCTCCTTTTCACTGTCATTTGTAATTAGCAAACCGTCTGCTCCGCAGATCGCTGGAATACTTTCTTTGTTCCCTTTCTTATGTCTCATATACTTGAAGAGATTTTGCCAACAGTTCAATCGATCGTTTAGAATTGATTTCATGTAATTTTCTTGGCTATGTAACTTTAATGCTAGTAAGTCTTTAGATAATTGTAGAAAATTATTTTTCTGTTCCTAGTTTATATGACGCTTACTATACGCTTTCCTAACCTGCCTTTTCAGTCGCCTCACTTCTTTGTTGTACGGACCGGATCCAAGTGGCACCGTAGTTTCTTGGTAGACACGAATTTTGCTAAGCATTCTGAAATTATGTTCTTATTTGTTTGTGATACATTAATTTTTAGACTATCGACGACAGGAGTTGTCTTGTTTCCATTACAACATTCTTCCCAGTACTTGATAAATATTAAAGTTGTATCTTTAGAAACATATTAACTATATATTCGCAGTGAATATAGAAGTTTCATATAATTTTTATATAGTATTTTCCTTTTATTATTACTAATAAAAATAACTAAAAATTTCCCAAGATATGCAATGATTATAAAAATATAAATTATAGTCAAACCTGTATGAAAATAATTGATTAATCGTAAATAAACTTAATGTAGCTGCTTTTGTAACGGTAGAAAGAATTTAGTGTTATTACTCATTTTAAACAACTGGTTTAAACAACTATTTTGAAAAACTTTCTGTTTTTTTCGCCATCAGTATTGAATGTATAAACAGTAAATTACATTTTCTGTTTTTAGTTTTTCACACTACAGCCAACTTTTTAGTATCGGCACCAGATTGTTTCGTTTGCAATAAAAGTTCAACAACGACGATAAATACTTTTTAATATCTCACATTAATGCTAACAAATTTAATTTAAAAAGGTAATTGCTAATTTATATGAAGTTTTTAGAATTCTCAATATCTATCTGTTCTGTTTCATGAAATTATTTTATACAATTACATTTTCCAAATTAAAACGGTTAAGAGAAGCATATCATTTTATTCGGTTGAACAAAACTGAATGAATACTTGATTAATATAAAAATTTAGTGAGGTATTGTTTTTTAATCATATATGGCATTATAACTGTACGATGCATTAAATGTAAATAATGAAATATTGAATATATGGATTCATGGTCAGTAATATAGTTTTGTCAGAGAAAAATGTTTTATTACACCGAGATAGAATGACGATCGGAGAAAAACAAAGATTTTCATTTATTTCTTCTTGAATATTTTCTTTATTTCTTTATTTCTTCTTGATTATTTCTTTATTTCTTCTTGATCCATAATAGTACTAAATATTTATTTATCTTTTATTTTGTCATTCAAACACAAATAATTGCATTAGTTATAATTTAAAACACAATTTTTTCAATGCTATTCAAGTATATTAAATAAATTATGTATAATACGAGAGTGCTCATTTTATGATATTTATGCTGTGAAGTTAGTTTATTTATAAATAATGTCTGAAAATTTTTTAAAAAATTCAATGCATTATTGGAGTAAAATACTTTATCATAGATGTTTAGAAAACATAGAATTCAATATTATTCACATAATACGAATAAAAGCAAAATCGTTCTTCACAGAACGATGTGTTCGTCGTGCGTAAAATTCACTACCCTGAAATGTTTAATTATTTTTAAATGAATATATTTCTATGAATTCGACTTACGTTGGAAACGCGACATGCATGTAATGTAGAAAACGGGTTAAAATAGTTTAAAACTGTAAAGACCCAACTACCAATGTCATTAGTTCCATAGGTGTAATGCATGCTCGTTCCTCGTGAGGTAGTGGTGATCTTCGTATCCTGAACGCCGAGATTCGGTGTCGACCAATCCGTCGGATTGCGTAAACGGGTAACAAGAATGAAATTATTCCGAAGTAATCGTCAAATTATTAGAGATCAGATCAATAATAATAATATCAATAATAATAGCAATACTAGTAATAATAATAATAATAATAATAATAATAATAATAATAATAATAATAATAATAATAATAATAATAATCGGGGATATAAAAATTGGATTCAGCCTAATGCTGATCCCCGTGATTGATTTCGTGTAAGACTTGCAACATGATTAATGATACTCAGCCCGTGCAAGTGCGTGTATGCGTGGTCTAAGACGGCCGATTTGCGAGCAAATAATAATAATAATAATAATAATAATAATAATAATAATAATAATAATAATAATAATAATAATAATAATAATAATAATAATGTTTTATTAATGGCGATGCTCAGACCCAAGGGCAATTCCGCGGAACCATTGTATCCACATTAATACAGAGTAGTACAGAGTAGTTTACGTCCGGGAACGTAAAACCAGGGACCATCCCGGCATACACCGTAAGCGATTGAGTAAACCCTGAAAACTCGAGTCAGGATGGCTGGTAAGGACCCAACAGTATCAATGCATAGAAGTGTAAGATTAGAGAAAATGAGAGAAGGGAAACACAAATGAAAATGAAGAAAATAAGATGAGAAAGAAGAAAGGAGGTCAGTGAATAAGCATCATTTAAAGGCTAATTGAAATTGTTAATTGTAAATAAATATCGTGCGATAATGAATTGAATTTCATTCTTCGTTGATATATGAAAAAAGGTTGGGAGAGTAAGCAGCACGAGTTGATCCCATAGAGTAACGAATTATTTATATCCTACCAAGTATCTTCATTACCAGTTTCCAATGTACGCAGAAATTAAAAGAAAACTACATACCCTCCGTCTGTGTGTGTGTATGTGTTCGTTAGATATCCAGGAACTCGGGTAAAATATAAATACAAACAAAACATATCTATTTTGACTGAGAAATTCTATTGCATCTACTCTCGTAACGCGCAAACGTGCGAAATCTCAGATTCAATGCGTCACTGCTCAAAACTCAGCTGACGTCATACGACAGCTACGCTCACCCCGCCATTAAATATTTGGTATTGACATGTTGGGTTGTGGAAAAGCACACGTATCGCAGAAATGTTTGAATGTGTGTATTGTGGAACTTTTGCAAGCTAGAGGTGATTCTATGCCTGGGTCCTTTTATTATCCACGCCTAGGATTGATTGATTGATTGATTGATTGATTGTTAGTGATTCCGGGCGCGTCAACTACTGATGCCCGTAAGTTTAGTGCATGCTTTTCATCGGGAGGTGGCGATGATCTTCACCCACTGGAATGCCAAGATCCGGTGCCGACCTACCGTCGACTAGCGGGGTTTTCCCCAACCAGGTATCTCCCACCAGCGGCGCATCGCCCCAGCCGGGACGAGTTCTAAGATTCCGACCGGTCTCCCGGCATGTGTGGTAGTGTAGTGCATTTTAGTGTAAGTGTGAAAGGGGTGAGGATAGGACAAGGAAGAGGAAGGAAAGATCGCGCGCGGTTCGTGGCCCGTTTGTACCGGTACTGCTCCGGCATTCGCCTGGCAGCTTCATTTTTCCCTGGCGGGGAATCGAACCCGCGACCGCCTCGCAGAGAGCTGTCACACTGTCCATGAACCACCCGAGGTCTACTTTTTTTGTTATTCCTGGTACACAACGAACTGTACTGTGTATTCGTATATTCAACACTAAGTTGCTGCAGAATACGCGAGGTTTTTTTAATATTTTATTTATTGTAGTGTTAGACCTGAGTATTTAATACATTGTTCTTGAGGCGAGTGTGTTACTTTTTGTAAACCCCAGTTTTTGTGGTATTGCTCAGAAGCAGTTTTGCTGCTGCATGCCACTAATTACACACAAAACATCAAAACATACAATATAAAAAGAAGCGAAGTCCCCTTTGGGGTTTCGCCAATCCCCGCGAAGTGAATGATCCCGGCGAAGTGAATGAATCCCGGCGTAAAGTGAATGCTACAGCCACATCCCACGCTCTCACTTTCGGCGTGCATCCTTGCTACTCCAAATTTTAAGACACGTTCCAACTTTCCAAGCCATTTTTCACCCATATACATGCGTAGAGTTGGATATTTTATGGATAAATTCTTTTTCAGATCTTTCAATGATTCTATGCACTTTAAAAACGAGGAGGAAAAATAAGTGATACGAGGAGGCGTTTCGGCAATCCGCGTATTTCCTTGCTGAAAGTTTTTTTGTTGTTGTGTGTGTGTGTGTTATTTAAGATTGCATCAACATCTATCAGGTCATTAGCGACCACTATTGGAGTTAACGTTATGGTAACTGTGAAGATGAAGTAATATGGTAATGATAAGGGGTGAAAGGACGAACACAAATTCAACTATGTCCGAGGTGGAACTCGAACCCGCGACCATTTGGTCTCAGATCGCTATGGCTCTACTGTCTTAGCGATATCAGCCATCGGATCGGGGCTGTAGTTCTTATTAATGTTTAGGGACTGCTTTAAATATAGAGTGATTCAAAGATACGAGAAATTTTGAAAATTAAATAATTTCATTAAAACAGATTTGTAAAAAAAATATTTATGACATTTAATAGTAAACGTAATGCCATTTTAGAATACATATAGTGCAATTTATTTTTTGAAGAAAATATCTTGCAGGTGAGTTCCTTACCAACGCTAACACTCCTCCAATCTCTTCGTTAAGTTGCTCATGGTTTGACGTAATCTGTACGAATATTCTTCGAAAAATTGAACTCTGGAACTGTAAAGATGCTGACTGACGACGTATTCACCTAATGTCAGCATCTCGAACAGCTTGGATATTGTCGGTGTACGAACGGTTTGCATAGGGCCTGCAGGTCTCTTTTTCATTGCCTAACCAGTTTCCTCGAAATTACGTATCCATTTTTTAATGGCATTTTCTGATGGAACACGATCCTGACACGTGATCGTGATCGTTACGCGATCGTGTAAATTAAAATGACGGCGAAATACCAACGAGCCCCCTTCTCACTTGCCATTGTTCTTGCAAAAAGTTTTGATCGCATATGCACGTTGTGCAACACTCCAAGCATCCATGATAACTAAATGGGTGTCGTAGGCAGGCTGGCGTACGTTATTCAGTGCTACCAATGGCCCTCGGCTACCAACAAAACTTTCAAAATGTTTCGTTTCTTTGGATCAACCTGTAGAAACCACTGAGGCTCGTAAGTTATCGTCTGAAAGTGTACTGTGTTTAAAGTTTAAAACGTACTGAATAATATCATAAAAGTTCTAGTAGAATTCTCAATATCTCAGAACGAGATCTATGTGGGCCCTTCTTCTACTGAATCCTTCAATTATTTGGTGGACTATACTGTTTTATTTTATTTATGCATGATCCACACTTGAAAAATACTGTTGCTGTTTAAAATGCTTTCTTGAGCGTCACAGGACGTGTGCCTGCCCCTGGCTACGTTTCGCGCCTCTGTGCTTCGCACTGCGGGCACCTGCCACGGGAGCTGCTGAGCCCGACCGCCGCGCCGTCGCCAGGCGAAATAGCTGGCGCTGAGCGCGTCCAAAGCGGGAGCGCCGAATCATTCAGCTCAGAGGGATTGAGAGAAGCATTCGGCCGAGTGAACGAAGAGGAAAGCGGGTGCTTTGCGTGAATTCAGGCCGCTCTCGGAACTACTGCAACATCGGAGCAAAAACGTGTTTTCATTATTCACTGCGCGGCGTGTATTTTTAAGTGTGTGGTTCGACTCATTTCTGGGAAATAATACAAGTTGAATCTTCTAAATTCCCTTTCAAAGGAAATCGCTTTTATCTGCATTTTTAGTTTTTAACTACAATAACCAAAAACAATGATTGCAATGTCAATCTGTAAGTTATAAAAATATACCGGTAAATTATTTGAGAAATAATAAAATGTTCAGACAACCATTTTAAAAGCAGATTTCTTGCGTTTTTTTAAGTCCCGATCTAAAAGTATAATTTTACCACAAGTGCTAAAAGTGAGCAGATGCTCAAATGTTCAGATAAATCCGTAAATGCAGCATTGGAAACAAAACACTTTCGTCCGACCGCATCAGCTACGACTGACTTTTATGAATCGTTAAGTGATTTGTACAGTTAAATTAAAATAAAATGAATATCAATATTTCTGTCTAAAAGTTGTGTATAACTCACGTGGTTATGGTGATTTTATATTGCTTGTAGTATTGCGCCATTAGACCTACAGGCCTCGTGTCGTAGCCTTTCCTACTCGTAAAATAAAATATCACCTTTACCAGTCATGTCCTACATACCTATTTTTAGTATAATTTTACAAATAAGTTGAAATAAATCGTACTTTTCTGAGATTCAAAAAGAAACCGAACATTCCTTCGTAGGATAATGTAAACCTAACATTAAAAGGAACATTTTTCTTTTTCATCCTATTCAACGCACATTTGCGTAGGTAGCGAGAATATGCACGACCGCAAATACTAAATACATTACAATCTAATATATAAAATTAATGTTTGTTTGTTCGTATTATATGCTGTATCGTTCATCCGATTGCGACAAAACCTTGTCAACTTACTGCCTGCTCTTGCACGAAGGTTAATGATATAGTACAATGGGAATGTGCATATGATTATCGCATATAGTTTCAAAATGGGGGCGTTATTGATTATGATTTCTGAATTTATGATGACTCAAGCATCCCTGACAAAAAACTCTACGCAATCGACGCATTCTCAAATATTAACCACGACTTTGCTGTATATGTTGCCCCTGCAATTGTGAAATATCGGCCGAAATTATCACTTTAACGTATTTTGGACAAGTAAATCAAATATCTCCAAGACAGTCTCATAAAGAATGCATGCCCAGACTTGAGGGAGAACGTTTTAACACTAGGATACTTGCAATATGTCTAAATAAGGACACAGAACAAATCCATACTCGCGAGAAAGCCTTTAATCCATTAAAATTTTCGCAGAGTGTAGCGTAAAACGTGATTAACAAACACGTGATCAGTAGCGTGTGAATAGTAATACATTGCAATATAATGAAGCATTGCCGGGTCCACTAGTCACAAAATATCGAGCATCAAAAAGGAAAGTAATATTAATTTTAACAATGATATTTAATATATTATTTTCCATTTGGACTGTGCAATTCTAAACAACGTGAAACAAGTTTTGTACCGCAGCTTCTGGATCAATAACTCCCATCTCGATCAGGTTTTTCGTCCAGTTTCTCGGATCTTTTGAGTAAATGCTGAGATGGCCCCTTGTTTTGCTTCTGGACATAAATGTAACTTCATTATCTGTGTACGTTTTCTAGTGTCCAGTGGGAAACAACGCTCATTTTTTCTGTATTGAAAATTCAACTAGTATATGGCTTAGCAAGTGGATCACAGAATTAGGAAATGTGCACTGAATACACACACAGTTTTCAACTGTTTTTGACGTAAAAATAAATAAAATGAATAAAAAAATATTTTTGCGCCGGTTTCCTTCAGGTACGTAGGGTCCAAGCCTTTCCGGACGCTGGCGGACGGCGGAATGATTGCACCATAAAAGGGCCGGAGAGTGAGTACCGCGATAAGGCGCGCAATTTCTCCACGACCTACACGCGTCACGCGGCCGACACGCGCTGGAGAAGGCGCGATTGCAACGAGAGCCGGCAAGGAGCTTACACAGCCGACTCTATAAGCCTTGCCTCTCCAAGGCTCAAATAGCCCGAGTTAATATCGTGGAACTTTTATCGTGTTATACGTACTTGCGAGAAATTCTATCATTCTATCAAACTTCACCGCAGAGGTTACGTTATAACTGATATGAACCTATAAGAGAAGAATCGAGGGAAAAGGGACATCGAGATAATATCCTGATGATATTAATACATCTAGTTGATATTCATTCTATGAGGATTTTCCTCTATTCCTCTTTAACTTCTTGACCTATTATTTCGAAACATGAGCATCTAGTAATATTCCTCCAATAAATCATTCCTTCTTATCAGATCGTCAAACTTTACATAAGTAAAATCGTGAGTAGAAGAAATGATTTTTTTTTTGTTTCAGGAACGCAAGGAGTTTCTTTTACCTTAATTACAATTATAAACCGCAGTTGTATTGCTTTAGACATCCTGTTGTGTCAAGCATTATGTACCATAACTTACACATTTCCGCCAGGGGCACCCAAATAAATATACTATGTATTATGTCTTATTGATTCTTGCGAATTACCTATATAATTAAAAACGATCTAGTACTAATCATTTAACAGATTTCGAAAACCCGGTGCATCAATTTTCTAAATATTTGAGAGTTCTGTAAAGTCAATAAATATTTTTGGAAATTCTTTCAGAAATTGAAATCAAGTACGGAGTAAATAAAAGCACAACAAGTACGGGTCATTTTTCATAGATTTAAAGTCGAAATTCCGAGGAAATTTGAAAAAAATTTTATCATAAACAACAATGTATGATACAGCAAGTATATTCTAAAACACAAAATAATCATATTCCAATGGTACAGTCGGATCAGCTAAGGGAGAAAAGTTCTTGAAAACAAAGTACTATACATGAGTCCATTACCATTCCTACTGTACCGTATTTTGCATTCTCTTGCCGACGCACTGGTGTGAAAATACGAGAAGCTGCGAATTAAAATGCAAACGAAGTTTTGCAAATGCAGAAATCGCACTTCGAGAAGCAGCATAATATTCGGGTGAAGCAGCTTTCCGCGTAGCCAGAGAAACGGGATGTCCAGTGCGGAGCGGAAGAGTGCGTTTGGAAACGAGAGACAGCAATCAAACGCCTGAATGGCGAGCACTGAACTTGCGTTTCGCAATGTCCTTTCAGCCGTACAAATGCGAATGAGCACACAATCCACTAATTTTTCAGGAATTCTACTACAAAATCAGAAATTCTGATTGTTCATTATCATGAATTTTGTATATCAGCGCGCACTGCTTATTGTAATACTAAAATGAAGTTACCAAAATAATTAACACTCCTTTGTCAAAGAGCGTACAGTTACTTACAATCTATTTACTTTCTGCCTTATAATTTCATACGCGCACATTTTATTCAGCTTTGCAAATACTATTTATTCTTTTGTTAACTCGTTTAGTTGTGAAAGGAGGGAACTACGAGTCATGTTTATATTTGATAAGACATTTTTACTCCCTTGTTAAAGAAGCTATTTGCATCGAAAAAGGAGTTACTGATTTGATTCTAAAGGAAAGGCTTGACGAATCTCTTCTGTTAACGGAATAAGAGCTCAAGAAAACTTCTTCGGATTACATAAATATTTGTCGACATTTATTGTTCTCTCTCTCCAATCGGGATAGCAAAACATTTCTATATTCAGAATATAACGGCGTGAGTTGATATTTTTTATAGTGTAATTGCATCCGCAATATTTACATCAGACATATGTACATCTGTTTGTCAAAACAACGTAAAGGCTTGTATTTATTCCTCATTTTCGTCAAATGTATCTGCTACAACGCATCAACGAAACATTCTTTGTAAAAGTTCCATTTCTATGCAGATTGAAACCACAGGCTAAGCATGCATAAACAAAACCAGCCAGAAAAGATTGCAAATATGTAAATCGATAATCGAAAAACACCTTTGCTATGCAGGACCCGATCTAGATGACTAAGATATCGTTTTAACTTCAGCGCTTGAACCTTAGAAATATGATTCTCAAAGTTGAAACATTTAGTGACAACGTTCTATGGAAAATGTTTCAAGAATGTAAATTACGATAAACGATATGTATATGAATTCTTTGAATCACAGGGGTCTTCAAGAGAGCGCCTTAAAGAACTGCAGAGAAATGTATTTTAAGAAGAGCATAGTTATCCTGTTGCAGATAGTTTTATCCAATCATAATTGGCAGTGAATGGTTAACCCTTGAGAGATCGCGTCCGGTTTTCTCGATCAGATGATTCCTCATGAACTTTCGGATAACTCCTGTACCAAAATGACTCGAGTTCTTCCGATACACTTTCCAGTAAATTTCATTCGTTTAATGAAAATATCAGGTAATTGTTGATTCCCGCTTATATGTTCCACAGTGTATTTTAAAACGAAAAATTGAACGCCTTTAAGCAATCCTGGTTGTTTCATTCGTATGCAAGTCTTTATGATATCGTTTCGTAATGAGGCAATGTGAGAAATAATCGCCTATCTGCTATGGTAATAGATTTCGTTTCGCTACTCTTCGTAACGCAGCATCACATTTATATAAACCGTTGACGTTCCGTTAGACAGTTTGCGATATGTGTTACAGGAATATTATTTCTGAAAAATGTTGCTTATCACGCATGCATTTCAGAATTTTCGACTCTATCTAGACAACTCTGACAAATTCTCCTCTGATCGGTAGTTTCCCGAGGTTTCTCCAATCAATATCGGGTGAATGCCGGAGCAGAACCCTAAGAAAAGGGCTACGGGCCCCACGCGATCGTTCCTTCCTATTCCTTGCCCTATCCTCACCTCTTCCTTACACACACTTGCATTTACATGCACTACACTACCACACAAGCCGGGAGACCAGTCGGGAGATTGGAGCTTGTCCCGGCTGGGGCGGTGCCTCGGTGGGAGATACATGGTTAAGGAAACTCCCCGCAAGCCGATCTAGGTCGGCACCGCATCTCGCCATCCAGCTGGGGAAGATCACCGCCACCTCCATGGAAAAAATACTACATACTACGGGACTAATGACCTTAACAGTTGACACGCCTGGAAACATAAGAAACCAAACGTATGTATTTATTTGTGTTTGACTTCATTCCTTCGATGTGTGAATTCAGTCTGTCCTCTGATTTTTTAGCCATTAAATTTGTTGTAGAGGGCAGTTGTTCCCCTAATACAAGGTAGTTAAACTCTACAAGGGTTGCCTTGTAGTTGCGATTACAATCTTTATTCTAGTACATGTGTTTCTGTTTTTGTTTTACAATTGAAATTTCATCGATATATAATTTTAAAATATTATTTTATTCTAATAACTTACATTCTGGATATTAATTTACAGATATAATTAGTCTTAATGATATTTTTTTGGTTAAGCATATTTGGAATTTTTTGTTTTTATATTATGTATGACTTCCACTTCGACCAGTGTTGAGCCAGTCTTGTCCATTGGGGTCCTGCTGTCTTTTTAAAGCTGACCTGCTGATTTCAGGGTGCGCAAATATAAATGAAAAGGTAATGATAAACAATCCCATAAATACTGTCGAAAAGGCGATGTATCATTATGTATCATCACTACCCCCAGAGCAAGGTGGGGTATGGCATACCCGATCGGGATTTATATGGTGCATTGGAACGTGCCTAACTAAATGAAGGTCACCATTGATCGTCACCAGGTTGACCGTCATAATGAGCATCAATCCGATTCCAATCAAACAAACGATAGTATCCGTATTTCACTATTTAAAAATGAATACGATCAACTATTCAAGAACTATGCCGGAAGTGTATTTACACCGAGACCAGAGGATGATTAAGCCAATAACGTGGTATAAACCTTATATCAACACCCTCGAATGCAGAAATGCCGGACAAGAAGAAATAAATTTAATTAAAGCATTCAAGACGTATTCAATAAAATAAAAGCATTCAAGATGTACGACTCAAATGCGTACACATATAAGACTCGTATGTGGATTCTACGCCAAATGAGATTTGGAGGGGGATCTCTTTTAACAGTTGAACCAGCTCATAATTTAAAACTAGTTACGATAATGTCCGTATATCAAGCATGTCATCGTAAAATAAACGTTTAGGGCATGAAGACACGCCATGGTGGTAACACTAAATTATTTACGTTGAGAGCATGGAGGAAAGAAATAGTCTTTCCTCTGTTTACCGAGTTGGTTTCAGTGCAAGGAAGGTCATTGTTTCGACAAACGGATGTATTCAAATGCAAAATATTACAATATAAAACACGCATTAGGGAAATATTAAAAGGTATCTAAATAATACAAACGAAACCAAGGTAAGGCATTTTAACAAGATCTTGGAACCGAGAGAGAGAAATATTCACAAAACAAAAGTCTATAATTTAGACGATAAATTTATCAGAGATTGACAGGCTAGTGGCCGTTTTTAGAAAAGCCTCTTTTAGAAGGCAAATTCCTTCAAAATACTGAACTACAACAGCTACAGAACCGCATTTCTTAGAATAATCCTCGCGAACTTTCCTGTATTTCTCTTCCCAGCCAAGTGAGATACTAGTACATGAAATTGTTTGGGACTCTTATAGAAAGGGCAGAAAGTTCCATTGCCATATATCTCATCTTAACTATCATCTCGTTCACAATCATTCATCCACCATCATTCTACCCATCAACCACCATCTTCATACCCTAATGTTCACGCTACTATCATTTACAGAGTGCGAAGCATAGGATAAGCTCCAATGTGATCAGCTGCAAGGAAAAATAGGGGTGTAAAGCCAAGAATCTCTTCCGCCATCCACGCTCAGAAACTGAGTTTTGCAATCACCATCATCATTATCATTATCGTAGCCCTCATAAAGAACGCGCTTAGCAACGGCCGTGGGAGGACGTGAATGACGAAAGCAGAAAGGGCGAGAAGCAGACAAAGGCAAACTGCGGACCAAACCACTAACTCTAGTGTGTGAACGAATACTTGACAACAAATTGCCTCCCAATTACAGAACATGCGCCATAAGAGATACCGCAACGCAGTGGAAATGGTAATTATAAAGAACGATCTGGGAAGGCGGGGCCCGGCATGAATGGCACAAGCGAAGGGGATGAAGAGGGTAAAGAGGGCGCGAGGGGGCCAACGGGGCAGGAGAAATCGTGCGGCCGAGCGGGTCGTCGGGGCAGACGCAGGAGGAAGCGGTTGCAGTTGACGAGCTGTCTCAAGAGCTTCGTTAACGCGTGCCCCCGACGACGCTAGGCCCCGCAGGCGGCGACGGCGGCGCACAGCAGCCCTGTAATTTGTCACTGGAGCATCTCTTTGCCCCGTGGGGAACCCCGGAGTGTTTTTCAAGAGAAATACATCGTTAGACGGCATCCGGAATCGGGAGCGGTCGTAGCCGGCCTGCGGGGACGCACGCATGTTGGGGACGTCCAGTAGTGGATGCTCTATATATTTTTTTTGTTGATAGGTATGAGGCAACTGACTTCGATCGCGTTTTAAAATTCGAGCGCTTTGAAATGACACGCAAGCGCTAGAAATCTCTTTGAATAGGAACTCATAATCTTTACTTCTTTCCCGTCCGTTATCTAGGAAAGACCACATAACCTTCAAGACGATTGAGGCCAATAGACGCTCAGATATTCGAGCAGTAATTAACCGTCTCTCCACTCTAAAGCTCCTTTCTGCTCTCCTAACATAAAAACTCATTTTACGTCCGCTACTCACGCACACTCGTTGAGTCTGCTGTAACCTCGACTGAACAATAATCAACAAAATTCAAATATTCTAAAAATAGATCGTCAAAACTAAAGTAAATGCCCCTTGGAACATAAACAACACAAACATTCAGAAATACCTATCCATAGAACCCTTCCTAACACATATCAGCAAAATTTCTCATACATTCATTCGAAATCTATTCTCAGTTTCCGGCGCATTTCATTTGAAGCTAAATAAAGAGCGTCCCATAGAAACTTGTCCACGCAAACGACTCTCTTTTCTCATCTTCTTCCGCAATTTGATATTAGACAATGAAAAATCTCTCTTTTCATCAACAGTCAACAATATACAATCTCCCCCTCTTCAAAACCTGCATTGCTTAATCTTAATGTTTAAAAGGAGGTTGCCATATGGCGAAGCATTGTACTATCACCACAAATTTGAAATAAATAAAAAAATGACACCACCTGTCGGGCGACCTCCAGCATTATCTTCTCTCAAGCAAATAGCCTCACTTTATTTACCTTTGTACCCCATCTCGTTACCAAGCGTGTAGTTTAACGTCAATTGGTTATGGTACCCCGACCATCACAATCATAAATGAATTACGGTGGCAATATTTACTGAATATGGTCTGAGCAGAATTATTGCACATTTTGTTCTCGATATTTGCAATCATGAAATCAAGAGAAAAAAGAGGTATCGGGTGAAACAGAAACGGAAAATATGCGTAGGTCTAACTGTGAAAATATTGCGCACATTTGTAATGAAATTATTCATCTGAAGATAACACTGATTTATCCAGTGTCTTTATTTTTTCGGTTGCAAGCTAATAATCTCACAACGATTGCTGTTTATTGTTAAAACGCAAAAGTACAGGAAGCTTCAATAAGTAATTGCAACAACTACGGAGTTTTGATAAGATTCATACTTCATACATTCAAGATTCATACATTCATTCTTGCATCAAAGCTGTCAGTGATGCTTGCAAGGAATCGTAACAAAATGTTTCGACCGCATTTTTTCAATAAAAGGGCATTCTGGGAACGACGGTAATTTTCCTCCGAACGAGGCCTTTTCAAAAAGACATAAAACAGCAAGCTGAAATGTGTCTTCTCTCCCATATTACGCCGTCCGTGGCAATAAATGGCAACTCCGCTCTCAATATGAGCTGTCAATTGCCTATAAATCACAAACATATTTTCATTATTTGACTGTCGCCTAAACAATAACTCATATCTTCATATTACGAAGCTACTCTTAGAAAGTATTTTTTTAAACATGAAGAAAGGCTTTTTAAATCATTTTCAGCGTTGACTGAAAAGGTAAAAATTCGTACTGTGTATCAATCTTTATGACAGATCAGAGTTTCAGTAATTGTTGCAACCAAGTTACTACATAACTTGTCTAACAGAGGAAGCGAATGGTATAATCATTTGAACCAAATTGCTGATCCCCCCCCATTAGTCACTTATAGTTTTTTACTATTTTTTGACTAAATAAATATCAAATATCAAATAAATTTCAGATCGCGGTAGGCTATCCGTCGTCCAACTGCGGGCCAAAGCAATTGCCCCGCTACCAACAGCTACGATCTTTTCGCACCACGTGAGTCTTGCCGTCTCGAATCTGTGTGTAGTGTCATCCCTCCAGTGTCTGTGAACAGTGTTACTACTAATTCAACTATTAATAAATTGTATACTTTAAAAATAATGAGAAGAACCAAAAGTTTTTAAGCGCCTGAAAAACTGAAAATAGCAGTGGGAGGGGTGAAATAGTGGTAATGTACTCAGCGTGCTGACTCTTAGGACCTGAGTTCGACTCTTCTAGAGAAAAAATTGTTCTGGTTGAAAACACGTTCGCAGGTTCATGTAGAAGTGTTCAAATTCCGTAGTCGTGAAAAATAATGCGACAAAAATGTGCTGTTGCAGCATCCTAATTATTTTTCTCCTTAGTGTATTATCTAATTGTAATGGAGCATCGTAATTGTTTGTGCCTGTGAAATACGAGCGTGTAACGCACAAAAGTCAAGTATGTAATAAAACACCTAATAAAACAAAACAACAGGCGGCAGGAATTCACGATTCAACTATTAACTGACATTGCAATTAATATTTCACAAACATTTCAGCAATGTCTCGCAAACCTCTCTTCACCAAACTACTTCAATCAAAGCACACAACAGCCATTTATTAACAGTTTCTAAGGCCTTCTTCATAAGTAAAATTGAGTTTATTTCTCGCTATATGGCCAGCAGTCGTGATTATTAACGTTGAAACTAAACATCTAAATATGGTTCAAGAGAATTGTTGCCGTTGTAACAATACTCTGAAGTTTCTTCAGTTTTAAATGCTTTATCTCCAGCATCAATAAATGAAAATGTGCGTTAATATTCAACAACTCGTAATAATGCACGACATATTGTAGAAACACAATATTAAGAGAATATTTCAAAAAATTCAATTGACAACTTTTTACTTTGTATGAGATGGAAATTTTAGATACTGTGTTAGATCAAAAATCTTCCATATTTCTTCAAATTTTCCCTCTGATTATGAACCAAATAACTTAAATGAAAAGACTATAAAAACAGAGAAGATATTTGTGAAATAAAAATAATACTATGGTAAGCCACACGTAGTATATTTTCCAAAATAATTAAATCATTATTTGGGCGATTACAAACAATCTAAAATAATTCGAATTCCATAATTATAAATCATTTAAATAATAATAAACTAAATAATTTTCTAGTGGATTAAATAAGTAGAACATTATCATGAAGAAATATTTGGGTGTGATGTCCTTCAGCAGGCACGTAATCGGAAGAATTTATTGAAGGATTTTACTTTAACAATTCATTTGAAAAATTTTATGGATCAGAGGTCGCCCATTCACAGGAGGTCAAAATACGCAGAATTTTATGATTAATAAATAAGAACATTTGTACATTTGGAAAGAATTATAGAAATATTTATTAGAATTATTCCTGACTTATAGCCTTCTCCAAGCAGCCAATCCGGATAATTAAGTTCAGATGTTACCACAGATGGCATGCTTATCATGAGGCTGAAATATAAAAAGTTATATGAACAAGTACTTGTATTACTAAATTATCAAAGCATTTTACGCGGTAGCATTGCAACAATAGCTTCTACTGCGTTCTAGCGCAGTCATGTGACTAAATAATTCTGTTGTTGAAAATAAGTTTGCATAACTAAAAAATTTAAATAAGGTATTCACGTAAAGTATTAATTTATGAATGTAAAATTTCTCTGTTTCTTGAATGAAAACAGTGACTTCATTAAAATGAAATCCGGAACCACAAGGTTTATATCACTCATGGACACAGTAACACTTGAATGAAGAGGCGGTAGATGATAATAGAAGGAACTAATAAATTCTGCAAGACAGGAAGCATCGCAAGAACAGTCAATGGGGAACTAACAGTAGCGACATGACCTTTAACATTCGTCACTCACGCTGTCATTCGTAGCACGAGTATTTGTGCGCTACACTACGTCCAACCAATCCATTATTTAGTTTCTACGTCTTCTAATATTTACATTTGTGCACAATGACGAAGAGAAACGCGTAATTACTTGATACATTTGAAATATTAAACTTTCTCATATTCCAGAAAAATATGATTTTCAACAAGTATGCAAGAACACCGTTCCAGGGTATGACAACAGTGCATAACTGAGCAGAGGCACAGAAATAAGAAATTTATCGACACCCTTCTCAGTCACTTTTAGAGGATTAGAAGTATTGTTTGTTTGTTTTTCGTGGAAGGCTAACATTTCTTTCTTAACTAGAACAGAAACTTTCGACTATATCCAACGATGTGAGTGATGGAGTGTTAATGATTGCGCCGGTTTCATTTAGCAATGGTAATGAAATACGAGTTCAGAATTTGGAAGTGAAAATAATATCGCCACGTTAGCCACATCACACGATGTGGTAACTGTAAACCGTTAACGTCCCACATCTTTTGAGGACACATTTCTGGCCAACTCAAATTTGTTTTCTTTAAACAAATGTGTGAATTTGACATCCTGAGTAAACATAAAAATCCCAAACGAAACGTGTTCCTAAATTTGGAATCGCTGCGCGTGCGTGGCACCCAGTCAAATTATTTGGGCGTTAAGGGGTTAAGAGCGCAATTTTCCCGAAAGAAAGAAACTCAGTTGTTTTTTTAAGCCCTCCATCACCTTCACATTCTCTGCTCATCCCAAAAGAGCTGCATCAACAGATTGTTTGTCACAGAAGCCTTTTGAATGAGGAAAAGTGCTCAGTTGATTAATGATTGTACGACGCGAGGGAGGCAATGGAAGGAAGAAGGTCGCTGGTTCCTATTTTACGCACGAGAATAATTCAAGCCTTTGCTACCCCACGGCAGGCCCCGCGATTGATGACATAGCAGCTGGGACATTGGCAGGGCGGCGGCGGCAGCGAACGCCAACGAGGGCGAGAGCGAGGACAAGGGCGTGGATGGGGGGCGAGGACGAGGCGGGAGCGTTAGTTCGGAAGACTGCCCCCGGCCCGGCTGAGGACGATGTGCGGTGGCCCCGCAGCCGTGGGTGGCTCTATACATCGGTTTTTATAACATGGCGCGTGAAGGACAGTCTTCATGATGGAATATGGCACGACTTTTTGCGTCTTTGTCAGTCGTGCCACTAGATGTCGCTTATCGAGCAGTGCTGCAGATTAAGCGGCACGACCGAGAAAGTGACGAAAAGCCGTTCCATATTCCATCGGGAAGCCAAGGCCCTCACGCGTCATGTTATAAAAACCGTATAGCCCCGGCGCGTGCGCTGAGGAGGGGGGAGGGGGGAGGGGCAAAGGGGCTTCCAGGAAGCGATCTGCCTCCCCTATCGATCGCAGACTTCGACCGACGGCGCGTCCCCATGCGCCGCTCACTTGGCACTGTCCACGGCGCGGCCGGCCTCGTCTCCGCGAGCATATGCTCATGGTAACCTCAATGTGCGTCACGCAATGGGGCAGCCAAGCGAATAAAAAAATGTTCAGGAAAAAACTATAGAAGTCGCTGATATAGATGTCTCGACTGGCTCAGGACGTGTCAGCAGGCAAAGGTTCTCTACCGGAAGAAAGCA
Source organism: Teleogryllus occipitalis (assembly GCA_011170035.1). Taxonomy (NCBI): domain Eukaryota; kingdom Metazoa; phylum Arthropoda; class Insecta; order Orthoptera; family Gryllidae; genus Teleogryllus; species Teleogryllus occipitalis. Next base: position 55,583 of record BLKR01003461.1, on the reverse strand, counting down.
CTTTCTAGGTGTGCCCTCATTTCAAGACTGATACGAGAGCAACCGTTCAGATGTCAACTGTCACATGTAACATAATATAGGTATATAAATTAACAGTTATGTATTTACTGGAATATAAGTGTAAATGAAGATACATTCGCTAATTTATAATACATGCAACAAAGCCTGAATATGTAACGTAAATAACAATGTTAGTATCAAGATAGCCGTCACGACGATTGTGTCAGTCTAAGCATCTATCGGTAACCTAGAAACAATAACGCTCAAACGTCATGAGGCTTCCTGACATAAAATAGAAGTATGCTGAACGAGCGTCGTGGTATGGTAGATACCAAGTACCGTAAAGACTATGGTATTTGTATGTACCCGCAAACGTAATTCATAAATGGTGTTAAACGCCAGAGGTACTACTTGCTTTTATTTGTTAAAATATGAATATCTTCAAAATTATAGTCTTTATACAAGTGTCACTGTTGTCAATGCGTTCATCATGTGTGTCAAGGAATGTAGAAAGTGTTAATAGCATTTTGTTTTGCAAAAAAATGTTTGGAATTTTGTAATTATGTCATAGTTTTTCAATAAACAGTACCTTAGGCAACTAACAGCATTCAGAATTCCAGACTCTCCTCTATGGGAAGAATGTCTAGAATGGATGAATGCGTTGCACACTAAAATAGCACTGTGTTTTAGTAATTGTACTGACTATTTATGTGGTGCCGAGGCTTGATTAGAGTTCTTATTTTAGTGCTTGTTAGGTCTGAGAAATTTGCTAGAAAATGTTTCATTTCAATGCCTCCAGGAATAATATGATCGATCTTGGGGATCAAATTCCACAAATTCTAGGCTTCGGAAATACGATAAGGGACAGGGACACATTCCATTCAACCTATCCTTATAAACGCTAAAATGTTTAAGAACCAACCTACCCTTCAGGATAGTACAATCTGACGATGCAAGTGAAGAAAATACCATCCTCCCAAGAATTTGTACCTAAAATTTCGTGACCTTAATTGTAAGACAAGCGACACCATTCTAACTAATTATTACTGTTGACCATTATTAAGAGCGCATCATTCCTCTCGTTTCCTAGATTCGCTTCTGGATAAACCAAAGTGCGAATATATCCATTTTCTTCAGCTCTCGTTTCTTTGTTCTTACAACCGCCTCCTTCGGTAATTTAACTGTCCAACCGTCAAAAAAGTATATCTACTTAATCCTTTTTTATTCAATATAGATAATATAGATAAAATATGAATACCTCATATTTTATCTATAATTTTAATTTTTTCTGATGTCAACAACTTGGCAACGTAGTTTGGCCCCTTAATAAATTTTACGTAAAATAGAAATATTACGTTACTTGCATTCGAGCACACGCATCGTTACAGTATGGCGCGAAAACAGTGCACAAGAATGTAGCAATCTCTCTCGTGCTAGTACACATATCGTATAAAAAGAAATCTCTTCACAATTGGGATACTGAATTTAATGCAGAACACATTCATTTTCTACCAAATCTATCTAACTTAAAAAAAATAATCTTCAACCTGTGAGCACACATCCCAGGAAATTCGAGTTGAACGGATGGAAACACATAGAACATTTGCTTTAGTTCCAATTAATTATAATTATTACACAACAACCAACACTATAACGAACCTATTACATAACGAGCTCATTGTCAAAGCACTGGTTAAAGAGTGTAGTTTTAAGTAGGGTGAAGCAACAAAATATATAAAATAAAGAATGTCGTTTATGTCATTTAAGTACGTTTACTTGAAAGAGAAAAAAATGTGCTGACTGATAATTATTTTCCACGGTAGTTTTTACCAAAGGGAGTCCACAGAACTAAATAAATATGAAATCCCTTTTGAAATTGTAATTAAAGGCTTTACTTTCTTATGCTTTTGCGCAAAACAATGTCGTTTTTCATTCCCATCAAAGAATCATCTGACAAGAGAGGAGGCAGGGAAAATGACAGGGCTGCATTAGTACAGCAGGTCAGTAAATTAATATTTGCACGAAACACTGATTAAAGATCACCAAAAAGAGTGTGTCGTTTAAATCAGACATATTTTATTTCAATTACTTCCCTGAAAAGGCAAGTGTGTTTAGAAAAAAATCTGAACTCTCAATTTTTTTCTAATGGATAACTTCGAAATAAGAGTTCAAAAATCTTGTAAAGAAATAATAAAGTTAAAACTTTATATTGTGTTTAAATTTATGCATATTACCGCGGCATCCCAGAAGTAGGTTGAACCAATACAACCTGACGTTTCCTATTCGTGAGAGAAACAAAATGTGTACTATGTTGAACAGATATGATCATTTTACAATGAAACAGACGTCTACTGAAGGCAGTAGTGAACACGACAAACGCAATAAGCTAATGGGTTGCAACGTGATATGTATGTTCGCGACACACCCACAATATAAATCAATGGAAACTTTGTTTAAGAGATTACAGTAGTGTGCGAAACCAAACTCGGCTAACAACGAGCAGATACGCAAAAGCTAGATGGAGAATTTAATGAGTGGCAACGACCGTAATTTAATTGAACGATGATTGGCGTTGGCTAAAATACAGTCCTGAGGCCGCCACCTACATTTCATCGACTAGTAATTTTTGGTTTCGAACAAATTAATGTACATCAGACTTCCAATTTATTGTGAATACACACCTCTACATAAGCAAATTAAAAAAAATAATTAATTTTAACAAATGCATAGTACCTCTGATTAAATTATTTTATTAATAAATTATTATACCAATACATTATTATACAAGTAAATTGTTATTTTAATAAATTATTATATTAATAAATTATGTAAGTAAATATCACAGAAATTGTAATTTTTCGAACGTTTGGAATACGAGGGAATAAAAAGTACAAGTAGTCCTTCTGTAGCCTAATTATGATTTCTACATAATTCTCTAATACCTCGTTCAATCAGTAGAAGAAAAGTTCAATTATGATGCATTGAAGGAAAACATTTCTCATTCTGATAGTTAATATTGTTGTTCCTGTGTCCCTCGTGTCAAAAGTATAGATTGCTATAGTTAAACACCCACAGGTATTCCTGCTACCCCTGCTAACTGCTACCCCTCTCAGTTTCCCCCTCCCGTTACCGTCTCGGCGCCGCGAAGGTCACCTTTCCAACAGGCGACGGTTGCAAGAGCTAGTAAAAGATCTATTGTCCTTTAATTTAAAAATCACATGTCAGAAAGTATAATTTTATTATAAAATTACTACCGAAACATTAACAAATGATACATCATTGAATTTCTCTTTTTATCAATTGCTGGTGTCAAAATAAAAAGTTCGGTTTAAAATAATCGATGGTTAAATTTCTCGAAAATTAAAACTATTACAAACAATATCTCAGTGTATTACTTCCCCCATGATTTCGCATTGTTGAGCAAAAACTGCATTTCGATTTCGTGAACCGTTCAAAAGTTATGGGGGTGGACCATAGTTGGCCAGGTACAGAGCGCGTCAAAAACCCAATATAGAAAATTAAATAATAAATATATGTAACCTAATAATGATTTGTGTTGATTGTCGTTAATATGTGAAGCATACCACCGTATGAATAATAAGATACATTAGAAGATTTTTGGTCTCCTCTGTTAATACACATAGAAAATCAGCCAAACTTGTTACCTGAGCTGGGGTGGCATAAGAAAAAATGGTGGTGTGTGTTTTATATAATGTTTTGGAACACATAGAAATGTTGAGTAAACACTGTATATATACTTTCTTATCACTCAATTTTTAAAATAAATATTTTCTATGATGTCTGTTTGCTTTTTGCTTTTTCGTGTATATACGTATATACGGAGTAGAATAGAGAAAGTTATGTAATGCTGAGGAAAATCGATTTCGAGATTTCAACGGAAATACACGTTTTGAGGTCCCCTGATCACGAAAAAGAGTTTTTTTTAAAAAAACGTCCGCCTCTCCGTACAACACTAGCACTTAACTATGCGTACGATATTTTCGAAACTGAATAAACCCCTGTCCATCTGGCCCGAGTCAAAGCTCTGCGGTTTTGAAAAATATTCATTAATTGTTGGTGGTTCTTTACATGAAGACTCTGCGACATTTTCAAAATTTTCTCAAAACTGGCTTCAACTTTCTTCTTTAAATTTCTCGTAAGAATGGCGTAGATACATTTATTAAGGTAGTATAGGTCTGTTTTTCACTGTTAACTCTGAATTCTTGAAAATTGTAAAAGTAATATATTTTTGCAGGTGCTTACAACTATAATATTAAAGAATTTCCTTCAAAAGAAATGTGTTGTCATAATTAGTTCTTTCATTAACGTCATGCACAATTTTTTGAAACTTCTAGTAGTTTTGGCACACTATTGCGTTTAATATGTGCAATTTCAAATATTGCAAAATCAAGATTATCTTAAAAATGGCTCCAAATTTTTTCTTCAAACTTTTCTAATGGATAGTGCTTATTGCACTGTTTAATATGTCGTAGAGTTCATTTTGATGTATTCTTTTATTTTTTTCAAAAATTAATTATTTTGTATTCACAAATGTAATTATTTTTAATACCTCTCACGCCATTAATATGCACAGATCCAGCAATTTGTAAACACTATTGCAATTTTTAGTAAAAGTGCTTTAAATAGCTTCTAATGTAGTTTTTCGTAAAAAAATTTCTGTGAAAAAGAGCTTCAAATTTCATATTTACAGTAACATTTAAACGCCATTTTCTTAAGAACGGCTCCAAAAGTTTCGATGCAATTTTCCATTTAGAACGAAGTTTTACTGTTCTTTAATATTCTTAAAGTAAGATTTCGCTTCTACTATTAGGAAACCAACAAATAGAGATTCTATTTAAAAAAAATGTACTTTGGGCGGCGATAGATGGCAGCTCGCAAACGTATGTGGCAAGTTCGTATAGATAGACGAGACCAAAGAAAATATAAAACTAAAACGAGAATGTCTGTGCATTCTGTAGCACCAATAGTTACTTTCTCGTAAACGTTTTAGAGCCATTTTCGATTTAGAGCAAAATTTAGAGAATTGCCTTAAAAATTGCTCTAATTTTTTCAATGAAAATTGTCATTTAGGACGAGGTTTTAGTCTTCTTTAATATTCTTATACTAATACATCGCTTCTACTATTAGGAAGCCGAACAGTTGAGAAAATTTCAAAAGAATGTACTTTGGCGATAGATAGCAGCTGGCAAGATAATGGGGCAAGATCGTAAAGCCAGTCCACACCAAAAAAATTAGCACACTACTACGAGAAAGTCTGTGCCATTCTGTAGCACCACTAGTTTAACTATTTATATACATGATATCCACAGTATACAACAATTAGAACGCTGCAAGAAAATAACAATAAATTTCTGACAGCGACTAGGTGGCAAAAACATATTTCGTAGAAATTAAAAAGCTGTTCGCCAGCCTGTTATATAATATCTGTTATATAATTGTCTAAAAAAATCTATTACATATTTCGGTCACTCCTCCCTCATCCGTCCTCTTAGCTACGTGTCTTGCGAGTCTCCCCTCCCCCGTGCCACTCGTCGGTGTCGCTGCACGCGGAGCCGTCGAAGCGGCGAGACAGCGTGCAGTTGCACGTGCTCTAGAGAGGGGGCGGCGGGCCCGGGCGACACGATTGCGGGGGAGGGGCGAGTTGAGGGTAGGGGCTGGGAGAAGTGGGTAGAGAGCGGGCGGGTGGATAAGGGGAGGGGTTGGACGGCTTGGAGGCCTGTGGGGCGAAACCCGAGCGTCGAAAGCTCCCCCTCGGAGACTGCGAAAACAAGCGGAGCGGGGCGGGCACGAGGCGGTGGGTGAAGCGCGGGCCGGTGGGCGGGAAACGGAGCGGGGTGCTAGGCGGGGTGCTAGGCGGGATGCGGGGATGCGGGGCGGGATGCGGAGCGGGATGCGGAGCGGGATGCGGGACGGGGCGGATGTGGGCGGATGCGGGGCGGATGCAGGCGCGGATGGGCGGATGCGGGCGGGATGCGGGAAGACAAAGGCGGATGCGGCGCGGATGCGGCGCAGGATGCGGGCGGATGCGGGCGGATGCGGGACGGACGCGGGACGGATTCGCGGGGCGGATGCGGGCGGATGCGGGGCGGGATGCGGGGCGGACGCGGGCGGATGCGGGGCGGATGCGGGGCGGGGACGCGGGCGGATGCGGGGCGGATGCGGGGCGGGATGCGGGCGGATGCGGCGACGCGGGCGGATGCGGGGCGGATGCGGGCGACGCGGGCGGACGCGGGCGACGCATGATGCGGGCGGATGGGCGGATGCGGGCGGGATGCGGGCGGATGCGGGGCGGATGTGCGTGGGCGGATGCGGGGCGGATGCGGGCGGATGCGGGGCGGATGCGGGCGGATGCGGGGCGACGTGGGCGGATGCGGGCGGACGCGGGCGACGCGGGCGATGCGGGCGGATGCGGCGGGATGCGGGCGGGATGCGGAGCGGATGCGGAGCGACGTGGAGCGGGATGCGGGCGGATGCGGGTGGTGCGGTGGTGCGGAGAGGTGGCGCTGGGCGGGGTGGGGAGCGCTGTTTGGGGTGCTGGCGGACCTGTGGGCGAGCCGGTGCGGTGCGACGGAGCGAGGTGGCGGCGCCCGTCACCGACCGCGCGCTGCGAACCCACGCCTGGCTCACGACCGATCCCAGATTGAAACGATCGCCTTTTTACCCGCGGTACAAAAAGGATTGTTCGTACATCTGCATGTTTGGTTGTTTCCGTCAGGTGGAGAAATCATTATCGATAAATTTGAACGCAACAACGGACCGAAAGAAATCTCACTCCACGAATTTCGTACTGTACGACATTTCATTGTGATGCAATCGCAATTCGTATGATGCAATCGCCATCACCGACAGGGTCATGTTCAGTCAACAGCATCGGTATTTTTACTGGATATGAACGGATTCAACTGCATTCATATCCTAATTATTTTATTTCATGCGTGAAAGATATATGATTTGATCTTGTTCATCAAACAAAATGTTAATAACAATAAATTTCTGACAGCGACTAGGTGGCAAAACATATTTCGTAGAAATTAAAAAGCTGTTCGCCAGCCTGTTATATAATATCTGTTATATATAATTGTCTAAAAATCTATTACATATTTCGGTCACCCCCTCCCTCATCCGTCCCTCTTAGCCACGTGTTCGAGTCTCCCTCCCGGTGCCACTCGGCCGGTGTCGCTGCACGCGGAGCCGCCGGAAGGGCGAGACAGCGGTGTGCAGCTGCACGGTGCCCCAGAGAGGGCGGGCGGGCCCGGGCTGTGATCAGGAGGGCGAGTTGAGGGTAGGGGGCTGGGAGAAGGGTAGAGAGCGGCGGGGCGGGGCGGATATGGATGCGGCGCGACGGCAGGATGCGGCGTGGATGCGGACGGACGCGGGACGGATGCGGCGACGCGGGGCGGACGCGGGGCGGATGCGGGCGATGCGGGGCGGACGCGTGGGGCGTGGGACGTGGGCGGACGCGGGCGGATGCGGGCGGATGCGGGGCGGATGCGGGCGGATGCGGGCGGATGCGGGGCGACGCGGGGCGGATGCGGGGCGGATGCGGGGCGGATGCGGGGCGGACGCGGGGCGGATGCGGGGCGGATGCGGGCGGGATGCGGGGCGACGCGGGCGGACGCGGGGCGGGATGTTGGGCGGGATGTTGGGCAGGATGTGGGGCGGGATGTGGGGCGGGATGCGGGGCGGGATGCGGGGCGGGATGCGGGGCGGGATGCGGGGCGGGATGCGGGGCGGGATGCGGGGCGGGATGCGGGGCGGGATGCGGAGCGGGATGCGGGGCGGGATGCGGGGTGGGGTGCGGGGTGGGGTGCGGAGAGGTGGGCGCTGGGCGGGGTGGGGAGCGCTGTTTGGGGTGCTGGGCGGACCTGTGGGCGGAGCCGGTGCGGTGCGACGGAGCGGCGAGGCGGCGGGCGCCCGTCACCCGACCGCGCGCTGCGAACCCACGCCTGGCTCACGACCGGATCCCGCAGATTGGAAACGTGATCGCCTCTTTTACCCGCGGGCGGTACAAAAAGGATTGTTCGCAATATCTGCATGTTTGGTTGTTTCCGTCAGGTGGAGAAATCACACGATAAATTTGAACGCAACAACGGACCGAAAGAAATCTCACTCCACGAATTTCGTACTGTACGACATTTCATTGTGATGCAATCGCAATCTGCATGATGCAATCGCCATCACCAATTGACAGGGTCATGTTCAGTCAACAGCACGTATTTTTACTGATATGAACGATTCAACTGCATTCATATCCTAATTATTTTATTTCATGCGTGAAAGATATATGATTTGATCTGTTCATCAAACAAAAATGTTATTCCTATAATTAATATTTGTCAATCGATATATACATTTCGTTATTCCTTCAAAATATAACCGAACTCCTGCCTTTGTTAAAGCTGCCATTTTGTGGTTCGAGACAAATTTACGACATCGTTATTGACGTTATGTAGATAGCACATAGTCTCTGAGGAAATAATCAGCCACTGACTCGCAAATCTGAATGGTGAGTGAAGCAATTGGTTGGTTAGTATTGTTCAATGTTTTTTTATTCAAGCATTAACATAAATAATTGACTTATCGGTCATTAATACTTTGACGTGTGATATAATCATTAATACTTTTACGTGTTATTGATTTAAATGTGGAGTAATTTTATGTGCAACTTAATGCCATTTTCTAATGTCTCAGCTTTTCCATTCAAAGAAATTTGTAGAATAAATTGAACCCAACAGAAATAATAATTGAATAATTGTGTTCTCAAAGCATACCATGAGCAAGAAGAAAGAGATTATGTTGTATTCTACTCCGAGTTATCTTTATATTCATTGTCTACACCACGATAAACAAATTATTGTTCTTTCATAGTGAAGAAGCTATATTCAACTCTTCAAATTAAGTTATTAAAACCCAACTCTTAATTAGGAAGGTCTTGATGAGTGAATGCCATTCTTAACCCTGACTGTTAGGCGTAAAAGAAGCCATTACGCCTTGGAGTTCTGCTCTTTCCTGGGCAATCTTTGTGTCTTTTGTTGTAAGGACTTCAGTCTTTCATAAAAGTAATCTAATCATTTTTTAACTTTTAAAATTTCATAATTAGGCTTGTATTTTCTGTTAATGCATGAAGTACCTGCTGCCGCTGTTATCATTCATCCACACATTTTATTATGATTTTATTATTTTCCCGATTAGTGAAATGTTCAAAGAGAAACGCTACGTTTTTAATCTATCATCACCAGCTAGTACTACATCAAAATGAAGTAACATGGCACGGTCACGAAATCCCCAGCCTCTCAGTTCAACCACAGGGCCACCACGCTCTCTTCCCTTTGCCTCAGCGCCCCCTTTGCTCCTATATGCACTCGCTCCCATTCATTAGAGCGGCGGTGGCGAGGGTGAGAGAGAGGGAATTCGCCCGACTCCATCCCACGGTCACTTCTCCCTCGCCCTCGCTTCCCAGCTAATCCCCTTTTACTTTCTTTACCTGAGAAAACATAGACCGACTGTATCCCGCGGATTTTTCCCTTACCATCGATTCCCAGTTAATCTCCTTTCACTTTATGTTGCCTGAGAAAGCATAGACCATCTGCACCACACGATGGGTTTTCGCTCACCCTCACTTCCTAGATAATCCCCTTTCACTTTTCGTTACCTGAAAAGCCATAGACCGACTGCATCTCGCGGGCAGCTTTCCCTCACCCTTGCTTCCCAGATAATCCCCTTTCATTTTTCGTTACCTCAGAAAGCATAGGTCGACTCCATCTCATTTGGTTCATACGGAGTGTCGGAAGGAGAATACATTTTTGTTAAGTTTCTATTCATAAGTAGCGCATATATGTTCTAGAGCCAGTCCAGAGAAAACCACGAACACATGTGATCATGACAGAATCTTCGGAATTGGGTGTGTTAAATTAACGAGGTAAAATGATGCTCGTGATAGGTGATGGCATGTTTTGTTTCCACAAAAATTTTGAGCGGTGGTTTTCAACGTTGCCAGTGCTGTAAAAATACATGCAAATGTGTTTTGAAAACAGACAGAAGAGAATAAAATATAAACGATGAAAGCGATTCTAAGCAGATCAAGGGAAACAAATATATCACTCATACTAAAGAGGGAAACAAAACTGGATGGAGTCGGAAAATGCCTTTTTGGGGCTTAGGAAAAGTTGACCGCGGGATGCAGTCGGGATACGTCGGGAATGAGGGCGGTGGTGATAGTGATGAGGTGACCTGTGGCGAGAGCGTTGGCAGTGGCAGAGAGGGGGGTGGTGAGGTTGAGCGTGAGGAAGGGGATGAGGATGGGGGCGAGGGTGAGAGTGAGGGCAAGGGTGAGGGTGAGGGCGAGGGCAAGGGTGAGGGTGAGGGTGAAGGGAGGGTGAGGGTGAAGGGAGGGTGTGGTTGACGGTGAGGGTGAGGGCTAGGGCGAGGATGAAGGCGAGGGTGAGAACGAGGACGAGGACCAGGATGAGAATGAGGGTGAGGGTAAGGGTGAAGATGAGGATGAGGATGAGGGCGAGAGTGAGAGCGAGCGTGGGGGCGGGGCGAGGGCGAGGGCGAGGGCGAGGGCGAGGGCGAGGGCGAGGGCGAGGGCGAGGGCGAGGGCGAGGGCGAGGGCGAGGGCGAGGGCGAGGGCGAGGGCGAGGGCGAGGGCGAGGGCGAGGGCGAGGGCGAGGGCGAGAGCGAGGGCGAGGGCGAGGGCGAGGGCGAGGGCGAGGGCGAGGGCGAGGGCGAGGGCGAGGGCGAGGGCGAGGGAGAGAGCGAGAGTGAGGGCGAGGGAGAGAGTGAGAGCGAAGACAAGGACGAGGATGAGGGCGAGGGCGAGGGCAGTGGTGGCGTGCAGCCGCTGACGTTGAGGGCCAACGGCGCGGCGCGTGCAAGTGAGCGTCTGCAAAAACTACGCCGTGTCGCGTTGCCTCAACTTTGTTTCCCACAAAGACTGCCTCATTTTCTGGGTCACGACACAAGCCGTTCCCTTTTATGCGGTCGATTCGCGTTACTGTAATGCTCCGCCCCGAAAATCGAAAAAAAAGTCATAACGAAAGAAACATACACGAAAATGAGAAATAAACTGACATAATAACAGAGATGAGATGGCACTTATGAAAGGGGGCGAGATAATATCACGACGTGCTAGATGTCAAGGCACAAACGTGTTTTTATAGAGTTTATGAATACTCTTCTTATATTAACATGTGCAAAAAGAAAATTATTTTCTTGAAGAGGTGATTCAACCTAATTTTAGAGATGATATATTTAAAAACACTTTTCGTGTATTAATATATTGAATTCTTTCGGGTATTAATATCTAGTATTTTAGACTTTTCTGTTCTTTTTCTGTTCTGTTCTAAGCATTCGCAATATTTTTATTCCTTCATTTCTTCGTATATTAACGGACAATTCCTTAGTGTTAACATCGTTTGAATTCTGTCAAATGAGTTTTTAAATTGTGATTTTAAGTGTTATAAATTTAAAAATGTAGCAGTAATTCTCCTGCTTAAGACATACAGTTTATGCAGAATAACCCTTAAAAGTATTACCAACTTTCTACAAGGAACCGCATCTGGAACTGGTGTTCGAGCAGTCTCAGCCTCTACCTACGTATACTAATATCGATTTCCATCCTTCTCACAGTTGTGTACTCGGTTCCAACAACAGGTGATTTCTTCTCATTTGAAATCGCTGACAACTAAAATTGAACCTCACATTTTGAGAAGAAAATACACGTCGCGATACGTTTTAGAGCTGTTATTTTCATTGAGATGGATACCGGCAGCGTAGTGGTTAGGACACTCTCTCAACACATATGATTAAGACATCTGCTCAATCCTAAGCAGGTTCAACCTGCAGTAATTCTGGTAGAAGGGTAAAAAATTCATTGTTTTCTTTGTAGAATATTTATGAAGCTAATGTGAAGAAACACCAGTGAGTATATCGTTAGATCTTAAGAACCCCTTGCGGGTAACGTATTTCACTGCTTTTCCATGTGGCATACACGTTCGTGAAGTACACAAATATGCGAAAGAGTAGAAGGAGAGTGCGATTCCAATCTAGCGTGATCTTGTGTTTGAGACCATTTATTGATTGAAAATTCAAACTCTTAAGTTTAAGGTAGAAAAACCTCTGCGTCACACATCAATATTTTATTTTCAAAGTGCTGCTCAAAATACACGTGAGATGGTAAATGATTAAAAAATACCAAAAACTCCCTTTACGAAATTTCCAACTCACCGTTCCATCACAGAAAAATATGCAATCAATCAGGTACATATGGACCACTGATCTTTTAAATGTACTCCCCCTAAAATGTAGTCCAATATGTTATTTAAGAACAAGTTATTAGACTTTAAAAATTGGATACAGAGAAATTAATAACTGCCCTCAGAATCAAGGATTATCAAATCGATTAAGAATTATTAATATATAACATACACACAGAAATGTTCAAAATGTTGACATTACAAGATTAAATTTCCAGAGTTTGGCATTCAGATCTAGAAAAATTTAAATTTACTAAACGACGACTCAGAAGTAAACAAGTAGAACTAGAGGGGCTACAGAATGACACAGAATTTCTCGTATCAGTTTTCTATTTTTGTTTGTCTGGGCTAGCAATTCTGATTTGTCAGTACTCCGCAAGTTGCCATCTATCTTTACCCAAAGTATATTTTTTTTACTTTCCTCAATTGTTCAGTTTCCGAAGAATAGAATTGAAATATTATTGTAAGAATACAATAGAAAAATAAAACCTCGCCCTATATGGAAAATTTCATTGAAAAATTTGTAGCCGTTTCTAAGAAAACGACGTTTAAGCGTTACTGTAAATGCGAAATTTAAAGCTCTTTTTCACAGAAATTATTTCAGTTTTCGATAAACTTCATTCAAAATTATTAGAAGCATTTTCACTCTCAAGTATAATAAAGAATACAAATCGCTGGAAGTGTGACAGATATTTAAAACAAAATTACAATTGTGTAAATTTTTAAAAAACAAAAGAACATACCTAAATGAACTTCACGTCATATTAAACAGTGCAATTAGCACTATCCGTTGAAAAAAAATTGAAGAATTTTTTTTAATAATTACATTTGAGCGTTTCTCCGTATGCGAAATTGTCAGCTCATTTTCACATTTTGCATTTTGAGTTTTCGAGAAATTTTATATGACATTATTTAAAGCATATGTACACATAAATACAATAATGTGAAGAAATTGCTGATAATGTAAATATGAGCAACGTGAGAGACCAGTCTAAAAAATTATATTTTTGTAAAGTTTGAAAAAACAGAAGAATAGAGCAACATGGCGTTTATGTCATCTTCTAGATTGAATTTACCTTTATTTCTACCAAAAGTTTAAAGAAATAATTTTGAACCTTTTTGATAAAATCTTGTTTTTGTATTTTTTTAAATTGCAAATATTGCACGCCATATTGCGCAGACTACTAAAATTTTCAAAAACATGTACATGACCTTAATGAAAGCAGTAATTATGGACAACAAATTTCATATGAAGGAAAAATCTCTAACTTCAATTTTGTAGTTGTAGAAAGACGCCGAAGAAAATTCAAACTACTGCATTTTTCGAAAATTCAGAGTTAACCGTAAAAATAGGACATATACCACCTTTATAAGTGAATTTTACTATATTATTATGATAAACTTTAAGAAAAAGTTTGGAGCCGTTTTTGAGAAAACTTTGAAAATGCCCCGGGGGCTTCATGTAATGTACCGCAAATTTCAAAGAATGTATTTCAAAATTTCAAAGCTTCAACTAAATCTAGATAGACAGGTATTTATGCAATTTGGAAAAAATCCTACCCATGGTTTACGCTAGTAGAGTTCACAGACGGACGGACGGATGGACGAACGGTTTGCTTTCAATTGTTTTTTTCGGCATGAAGGACCCACGAAATAGGGATTCTGGCTATACCGCGTATTATATGATTTTTTTCTTAATTTAGTATTTATCCACTTTATCGTTACCAGGGCCCGGCAATGAATTTTTTTCTGTCGAAAATCCGCGCAGCAATACATAACATTCTCTATACAACCGTATATTACTCCGTATATACGTACCACGTATACGAGAAGGTAAAATTCAGTCGTTCAGTTCATTCCATATCACGCAATTTATTAAAGATAGTTGTAGAAGTGTATGTTCTCATCGACGTGTTGGACATAAATGTACCGTTCAATCAATTCAGTGAACAATACTTGAGTTGCCAGAATCTACAATTAGGATTCGTAATTTCGCGCTCGAATGCTGCACTACACGGACCGCTCGTAACGTTGTGAGCCGCAATATGTGACTTAGGACACACTGTGAACCATCGAAAATTGTGTGATCTGTGGAAACAGTGCCCACTGGTGAGTGCTACGTATTATGTACAATGCATGCTGTCCGTCAGACGCGCAGCTCATTAATAATGCCATAACAACACTAAATAGAGATTATCTCTTCCCAGTCCTAAACGCATTGATGTTGTTCGGAGAACATCATCAGCGGAAATTCAATGGACCCCAGCAAAACATGAACACACTATAAGGCAACGATTCAGGCAAACAGGCTACTGGGCAAAATGTTAAGCGTCCTTCTAATGAAAATTCCTCGACTAACGACACAAAACGTCCAACTTGCAACAACAAGCCAACAGTGCCATCTCCTCCCAGTTTACCTACACGGTCACCACAGACAGATTTATGTATTAGACAGTGAAGACAGACCCAATGAAGAAGGAGTAATGAAGTTAATAAAATTTACATCACGTTATCAAATAATTCTACCACACACCCCTGGTATTGAAACAGCAGTCATACAGGTTACTAATTATAATAATCTGAAAACTATCATAATAGTCTCCTATTTAATCTCACAATGTGACAATCAAACACACCACTCCTATTGAAATTATTAATCCACAAAACCCAATAATAACCCTCAGCGACTAAGCAATTTTATTGAAGAACTTGGGATGTGGTGATATAAAATAATGTAAAAGTGAGTAAGTCAAATCAATAAATCAGTTGCTCAATTGCTACAAATAATAAACAATAACAAATTAAATATTATAATTCTCAATGAACCAACATATTATCTATATAATTAAGGACCTTCCTGACCAGAAAAGACCAGACCTTCTAGACACACGTATAACAAACATACAAAAACAGTTTTACTCATCGTTAACCCAATGGATTGAGATCACCTACCAGTATAATTACAACACAATCAATATCCACAAACTGTCCGTCCGTCCGTCCGTCCGTCCGTCCGTCCGTCCGTCCGTCCGTCCGTCCGTCCGTCCGTCCGTCCGTCCGTCCGTCCGTCCGTCCGTCCATCCGTCCGTCCGTCCGTCCGTCCATCCGTCCGTCCGTCCGTCCGTCCATCCGTCCGTCCGTCCGTCCGTCCATCCGTCCGTCCGTCCGTCCGTCCGTCCGTCCGTCCGTCCGTCCGTCCGTCCGTCCGTCCGTCCGTCCGTCCGTCCTCCGTCCGTCCGTCCGTCCGTTGTAGGCCGTCGATTTTTTTAATTTTAAACTCTTGTTTTAAATTTGTTGTAAGAATAGAGTAAAATACACTTATAAAGGTGACATAGGCCCGATTTTCACGGTTAACACTAAATTTTCGAAAATTGTAAAATTTTGAATTTTTTCGGCGTTATTCTAGAAGTACAAAATTGAAGGTAGAGATTTTTTGTTAAATGAAATTCGTTGTCCATAATTACTTCTTTCTTTACGGTCTTGTACATTTTCTTCAAAATTTGTGTAGTTTTCGCGCAATATTGTGTGCGATATTTGCAATATTAAAAAAATTTAAAACAAGATTTTCTCGAAAACTGCTCCAAATTCTTTCTTTTAACTTTTGGTAGGAATAGTACTAAATGTGCTCTATAAGATGACATACACGCTATATTGCTCTATTCTTTTGGTTCTTCAAAAATTACAAATATGTCATTTTTTGAGTTGTTGCACACATTGTTAATATTTGCATTATTCACATTATTATATTTATGATACATGTGCTTTAAATAATGTCATATAAAGTTTCTCGAAAATAAATAGTTTTCAGTGAAAACGAGCTCAAAATACCGCATTTACAGAAATTCCGGTCCTAAAAAAGGGCTCAAATTTTTTTCTTCAAACTTTTCCAACGACTAGTTGTAATTGTATGGACTATGACGTAAAGTTCATTTTTTAGTATTCTTTTGTTTTTCCAAAAAATACACAAATTTATTTTTTTAAATACCTCTCACGCCGTTAAAATGCACATTTTCAGCAATTTGTAAACACTATTGCGTTTGTAAGGTAAAGTTCTTCGAATGAGTTCTAATGAAGTTTTTGGAAACCTCAAAAATTTTCTGTTAAAAAGAGCTTTATTTCGCATTAAGAAGAGAAATTTCGCTTTTACAGTAACGCTTAAACGCCATTTTCTTTTTATAAAAGGTTCTAAATTTTTCAATGAAAATTGCTGTTTAGGACGAGGATTTACTCTTTTGTAATATTCTCAAAGTAATTTTTCTGTTCTACTGTTGAGAAACTGAAAAACTGACAAAATTTCAAAAAAATATACTTGGGTGGCGATAGATGGCTGCTGGCAAGAGTAAAGTCAGTCAACGTCAAGGAAATTAGGAAAATTTACTACGAGAAAGTCCGTGCTCTTCTGTAGCACCACTAGTTCTCTCAATTTTTCGGTTTCGTAAAGGTGGATTCGAAATATTACTTTTCGAATATTAAAGGAGAGTAAAATCTTGTCCTATATGGAAATTTTCATTGATAAATTTGAAGCCATTTTTAAGAAAGTGGCGTGTGTTACTGTAAATGCTGAATTTGAAGATATTTTCTGAGGAATCTTTCGAGTTTTCGAAAAACTTCATTTGATGTCTTTTGAAACACTTTTGCTCACAAATATAATAATGTATACAAATCACAGGAAATGTTCATGGAGCTGTTTTTTGAGAAAATAGCGTTCGAGCGTTTATGAAAATGCGGAATTTTGAGTACGTTTTCTCGGAAAACTTGATTTTTCGAGAAATTTTACATGACATCAATTAAAGCACATGTACTCATAAATTAAATAATGTAAAGAATTGCCGCTAAAGTAGACTATGATGACTTGAGAGACTAGTCAAGAATATTAAATTTCTGTAATTTTTGAAAAAACAAAAGAATAGAGCAATATAGAGTTTGTCATCCCATAGCGTACATATAGCACTATCCTACCAAAAGATTAAAGAAAAATTCTTTGTAACAATTAAGTAACAATTCTTTGTGGCAACTTCAAAATAAAATAATAAACAAAAATATCATTGCCCCACTTAACACCAAACCCAATGATTCACCCCCGACACTGAACACCAAAAAAATCATACAGTTAACCTTCACTCTAATTACAACATATTCTCCAGAATCAGCTTCATCTCCAGGAAACATTAAACATTACAAAAAGACTCCCTAAAAGTGCACCAAAAAATTACAAAATTAATAATGAAATTCTTAAAAATCTGCCGAACAAAATCATTGCATTCTTAAACAATATTTATAACTCTTCATTAAGAACAGGTTATTTCTCACTCATATGAAAACACTCTATTATCATTCCTATATCAAAACCAAACATAAACCCATAAAATGCAGAGAATAATCGACGTAGACTTTTGTTGCTCCCTTTATCTAAAATTATTGACAAAAATCATTGAAAAAAGTTTCAATAATTACCTTAATAAAAATGATATCATACTCAGATATCAATTTGAATTTACAGAAAAATTGTCAACCATACATCAACTATTAAGAATCACCGAACATACTCATACAGCATTAAAAAACTACATACAACACAATCAATCTTTCTCAACACTTCATAAATATATGACAGAGTATGACAGGTCTAGTATATAAAACTAAAATCAATGGTACACCCAAATATTTAATCATTATTAATAGGTTCATAAGTAATAAAACCTTCTCAGTTTCAATAGATAAACACCTACCAAAGCCCATACCAATATTGGCAGGACTCCCGCAGGGCTCCCCATTATCATCTATATTATATAATCTCTACATAGCTAACATCCCTACATCCAACAAAATCAATACAGCACAATTTACATATGACATAGCATTATACAGTTCCAACGTATCACTAGTCACATTAATATATAACAAACAACATTTAAATGTATTTGAATCTTGCGCAAACAAATGGAAAATAAAATTAAACCCATCTAAATCAACAGCAAAAGTATTTTCATTAAAAACCACTTCAACAACCGCACCACTCACACTAAATAATAACACCATCCCTTGGATTCCACAAAACAAATCAAATCTCTTGAACTGGACCTATACACTAATCTGCAAAGGCTCTATAAACTTCAAAACACAACAAACAAAAATTTTAAAATGAAGAGTAGCAAAAAACATGTGAAAAAATTGGTTTTTAAACTTAACTATGTAATCTATTCATAATAAATAAAATAGAAAATTTAGTGGTGCTACACCAGCACATACTTTCTCGCATTCTTTCTAAATTTTCGATTTTCGAAAATTCAGAGACTTCAGACCCCCGCAATTCTTTTAACCGTTCATTCTTTTATCCGTGGAAAAAATTGAAGAAAACATTTTAACCGCTTTTTTTAGAAAGCATTAATTTCTAGCACAAATTCTGCGAAAACTATTCGTTTCTTCAAACATCGTATATGAGCTTTTTTTTAAGTGCTAATCTTTCACAACCCACTTTGTCTAAGGCAAAAATCTCTGCCTTCTATTGTGTACTTTTTAAATGTTAACATTTTGAAATTTTCAAAAACACGGAGAGTTCGCCGAAAATGAGTTTAGCACCATATTTTTTACTGTCCCTTGACACTTGATTCGAGAAGAAAATTGAAAGAAAACCTTTGGAGCGGTTTTTGAGAAAAGATATAGAATTTTCGAGATTTCGCCCAAAACTACATGAAAATAACTCATATTTTTGAAAAATTGTACACGATCTTATTTCAAGATTTGTCATTAAGGTAGCTGACTACCTGAAAACGATAATCGTGATATTTCATGTTTTTCAATTTTTATTGGATCGTATGTTCTGTTTTCTCTCTTTTAAATTTTTAAAACTTTTTTGCTAGATTTCTTAGTTTTGAAGCGAGTGTCAACTGTCAAGCCCTTAATGAGTGAATTTCAGATACATTTTCCCGAATTGGGAATTTTCAGCACATTCATGCATGTCACACACAATAAATCATAAACTATATACGATTATTCGATATTACTCGTTTTGCAGCATGTAGCCCACGATTTGCTCCAGTGAATGAACTAGAGGAAATCAAAAGTAATCACTAAGAGTTTCACTTATATTAACAGAAATGTCCAGAATAAATTTATACACAATAATTATTTTTTCTCTAATAATTAAATCCTGACTCATTAGTTTTCACAGTTTTACCATTCTAATTTATTCACTAGAATATACATTTGTAATTAATTAAAAAAATAATTATCAAAATATATCAATTTGTTATAGAGTTATGATGCGTGAAGTAAAAACCTACATTTAGACCAATTAATTATTTATAAACAAATAGAGAAAAAATAATTATTTGATCTCTAAAAGCATTAAGATAAATTGTACAAGGGAAAACAAAATACACACAAAATTCTTGTTTTTTACGTAGACAGGTACCTTAAAGAAAAGATAAGAGAATAAGAAAAAATATCTAACATCAATATTGAAGTTTTATGAAGACGCAGAAAAAAATACACTTCTGCAATTTTCGGAAAATCAGGGATTTCTACGAACATGAGACCTGCACCATTCTCTTAAGTGTCCTTTACGCTACCCTAGAACCTAGTTAAATAAACATTTTGGTTCTATTTTTTACAAAATTTTGAAAATATTATTGTGTCTTCATGTAAAGTAGTGCCCTCAAAAATTAAAATATCCGGTTGAAACTCCCAAATCTTCGAGTTCGTTCAGACTGATTGGGGAACACCAATTCTGGAGATAATCGGCAGAACGGCTTAGGCGCTGGCGTTGACGACAGACAGACGCACTGCCTTCAATCGATTTCAAGGACCTACAAAACACGGATTCTGGGTGCACGTGTTAAATGAAATAATTTACTATAAATACGATCAGGATTTATCCACTTTTTCGTTTCTAGGTCCCCTCAAGAAGAGTTTTTCAGCCGAAAATTCTCTGTTTTCCAGTGCACTATTACAATACTTTCTCTTCTTACGAAGTAAAGACTAGAAAGTAAAAGGATTATGTTTCATTAGTTTACATGATGTTTCATTAGTTTACATATTTAGTACCCGAGGAATCATAAGTTAGTATTACACTAGTAATAATGTAATAAACTTTAGTAGTAAGACAATTTTACACTAATTCCCTGTAGTACATTACATGCAATTTTCTGCTACGTTGGCTTTTCATGCTGTCCTTCATGTTACTGTTCATGTTCAAAATGCATGTTCAAATGCATGTTCAAAATGCATGTTCAAAATTAATATTTTAATATATAAACGTCTCTCGACATTGTGGTGTAACATCAGAATAATTTGTTAAAAAATTCAAAAAATGCCAATAACAAGACGCAACGTTCTCCTCACAATGGGTGTCAAAAAATAACATCCCAGATAGAGGTTGTCAGGAAGGGCCAAAGGGCAGGGGAGAATCGCCAGCGGCAGTACACTCACGGAGATCAAAGCGGAAACGAGACTTGGTGATGAGGCGCGCAGCGGAAGCCGGCGAGGTATTCCGAGAAAGCAAATGAGAGTGTCAAACGTGCTTCCCTCGTTGCCAAACTTCTCACGAGATCTCCCAGGAGGTGAAGATTATAAAACAGAGTAACCAACTTTGAGCTCGGTGCTCGCGAGCCCTCCCCGAGGTCTGGCACAAAGGACGGTGGTTGGACGTGCACGTAGCTTGGACTAAAGCCGAGAGGTTGGTTCAATGTAGAGTGACGAATAGAAAAAAGGTCCGCAAGAGAATTGGACAACAAGGAGTAATAGCGCTCTGTCTGGAAAATTAGGGAATGAATGTGAAGAGAGGTACCGTTATCCGTGATAATAGAGTAAACGTGTACTTGATGCTACGACTGAGAATTGTAAAACTAGTGGTGGTAAAACTACCACAGTACTTTCTCGCCCGTATTTTCACACAAAATTACGCGAAAAGTACTCAAATTTTCGAAAAATTGTACATGAATTTATTTCAAAATCTATCTTTAAAGAATAGATTTCACTGAGGAAAAAATATATATTTTCATATTTGTAGGAATACGTCGAATTGTCGATTTGTGGGAATACATGTAGGAATACGCCAAAAAAGTTTGAATTTTTTCAATTTTCGAAAAATAAAAATTTTTCAACGAAATTGAGACTTGCATCATTCTCTTGAACGTCCTTCCACTATCCATCAACAAATATAATCAAAAACGATGGAACAATTTTTTTGAAAATCTGGAAAATGTCCCAGGGGCTTCATGTAAAGTACCCCCAAAATTAAAATCAAGGGTCCGCGACATCAGCCAGTTCCATTGATGAATCTCAATTTTGGACAAAATTGGCTGAACGGTTTAGCCGCTAGCGTCGCTCAGAGACAGACGGGCAGATGTTTTGCCGTCATTGGATTTTACGGTAACAAGGAACCACAAAACATGGGTTCTGGCTCTCTACTCCGTAGTGAGAAAGTAAGAATGGGATATATATTTTTGGGAGCAGGATCCAAGAGCTTGTCAGAGAGCAGCGAATCATGACAATGTAGCATGTCCTTTGGGATGATGAGATGAGAAAACGAAAAGTGGCAGACTTCATGTGTGAGAATAACCAAAAGTAGTGAAACATCTGAAAAGGAGTGAGAGTTATGAAATCACGAAGAAGGTCACCTACAAAGGAAATGAAAAATTAATACGCACTTTGTAAGAAAATATCATAATCGTAAAAATTCAATTGAGACCTGATTGAAATTTTGAAAGAAATGTAACACTGTGAAAGAAAATTACGTTTAAGGAATCAAACATCAAAAGCACCAGGGAACATTCGCATATATTTATAGCAAATGCATTTCATGAACGTTACAGCGGAGAAAAGAAACTTACAAAGATCCAAGTTTCCGCGTATAAAGCAACGCACATGTTTACGACCGCCGTAACTCCTCGTGTTTTCCATAAAGTGATGTTTATGTGCAAAGTGCTTCGCAACAGACAAGAAAATGTTGAGCCACTGTAACATCCATACTGCTTTCTCCCAAAAATATTGGTTCAACCTACAGTGATTTCTTTCCACATTTCCGCTTAGTTTAATATTTATGAGTGATCGTCGATTAAATGACGAAATCTGATAATGCACGCGCATATGATAGTAATCAATTATATGTTATAAATAATGAATCGGTCCCTCTGGTCCAATTTGACGAGGCCGGGGATTTGGTGGACATTACGAAAATCCTCTGAAAAGAATGGATGCTATCTCCATTCGTTGTTACCGTTGCTTCACTGCTTTCGCCGGCAAAAAACAATCCGAAACTGGAGTTTCACGCTACCCCAGGAGATTCAGCGCCGGCTCGTTTTGTAAAGCAAAGAGAGTATTTCGTTTAATGAAAGGTACGGCAATTACGTAATCCTACCGGTCGATTTAAGCCAACTGCAGAGGAAGGTTGTGGCGAGACATTTCTGTCTACGCGCAGAGCTTTCGCGTCTCCAGACCTTTGGCCGCAGGCGAAGATCTGAAAGCAAAATATCAACTGTTAACTTTCATCTCACGAAAGTATCGCAAATACATGTAAGTCGAAATTAAAACCACAAAAAGAGAAAATGCACTGAAAGAATAAACATGATATAATACTACTTGCAATCAGTTCATATGCCTAATAGGCAAGAGACATTTATTTTATAAGTTTTTACATGATTATATTTTTTATTTGAAGCATTTTTCTGGCATGTTAAACTCCGTATATTCTATTAATTTCGAAAGTCTAATGCATTATGTGGAAAACAGCATTCTAAAACACAGTTTATAAACAAGATACTATAAAATCAACATATTAGAACTTAGAAACACTTATAATATTTTGTGATGAAGTACAAAAATAGAAATTATTATATAATTTTATTAATTTCTCTTTTTTGACGGTTTTGAATAAAATTAGGTCAGCAAATGAATTAAATTTAAGATGACATAAGTGCATTTAATTTTATATGGAAAGCTTTCTTTCTTATTACATTCATAAGAGACACACATTGTGTTGAAATCATCATCTTTAATTGCAATGCATTTAATTACATATGGAAAACTTTCATTATAATTATACTCATAGGAGACACACATTGTGTTGAAATCATCTTTAATTGCAATGCATTTAATTGCATATGGAAAGCCTCCTTTCTAATTATACTCATACGAGACACACATCGTGTTGAAATCATCATCTTTACATACTTTAACTCAAGAGACTTCCAAACGGAAAAAGTAAAATGATGTTGAGAAAATATGTTTATGGTAAAATTAAGTAAATTTGTAGATACTATGACTTTAAAGCAAGAAATTTCGTGATAAAAATACATACGTCGACGTCACTCGATTAACCTTAAAATTCCATTCCAAAATCATGAATTTAATGTTATTTTATCTATTTGTTGGTAGATATGTGGGGGAATAAAGTATGTATCTAGGCAAGGGAAATAGTTGCATTTAAAGAAATTAATCAACGTGTATTTTACAAACATCTCTGAACGACGTCATTTATATTAACTCGTGATTATACATAATATTTACTAATAAGGAAAACTAATAAAAGAAAATAAATCATAGCTAACAAAAATCAGTCCGAACTTAGATATTTATTATCAAGTTCATTTTGAAGGAAATTATTATATATCTTTAGAGTGTATTTATAAGGTAACTCTCTAATAAAGTAAAATAATACAATTTAGAATAAGAATATGATAATACCGATGTGTGTTAATTTTGTTCAGAAACCAATTTCACATTTATCATCGAGTACCACGCAGGAACTGTCGCAGACAATACCGTACAACGACCTTCTGAAGACGAGCGAAAAAAATTGACATTTCCTAAATACTGAAAGTGTAGGGACCGTTAGGGATCGTTTTCTCATTTGCCACTTCTTGCACACTTACAGGTCAAAAACATTTTCAGAGTGTAATGCCGCCCACACATCTGTCGCGTCGTATCTCCCGGTGACCTGCCCCCGGTGCTCTGTGCACGCAACCCGCCTCGCACGCGACCACGCAGAGGCCAACAGGAAACTCGACAAACACAAAGTAGACCCCTAGACCCTTACACCAAGCTTCCCTGGTAGCAAGACCAATCGATATCGAAAATCCCAGTTGTCCCCCCTTGGCCCTAAATACTTCTCTCTTCGAATTCTTCAAAGTTGATTGGATTCAAGTCTTTTAATATTTATTTAAAAGCGACTGGCACGAATAGAATAACCACACAACATTACTTGGCCGATGGCTTACCTTCCCCCTCTTTTGAACAATAAACAATTGAAGGCAAAAGCTCGCAGTGAGCACTGATGACGACATTCCAAACATAGAAACTTCGTAGGCGCGAAACAGAAGATAGTTGCTTTCAAAAACGAGAATTTCTCTTGGTGTTTTTTTCTCAATAGTACCTAAAGAAATGGCTGGGGGCAGGTCCAGATCCTTCACAAGAGGATCTTGAAACTCCTGAGAAAATTAAGAGGACGTTGCAAGAGGCGATTGCAAAATTATCGAGAAAGTTGCAAATGCATATAAATTGGAAAATGAGAACAAATTGAAAAATGAGAACAAGGTTTTGGTGTATGCTTTGATTGTAACGCTTTACATCGAGATTCTACCTACACCGGAGAAAGTATTTCCGCAATATATGAATAACACCGATACCATTTACTATCCGGAGACACGCTCGGTAAAGGAAGGTAACATTCAATGAAATCAATTTACCATACACTATGTGACTATATTTTTTAAATACTAAAATATTTCCTTCAACTTTCCACATATCTTAGAATCAAAAGTTGATTTAGAGTATTTTAAGTCATTGGAAAATGTCTTGTTAGTTACTATTTAGACTAACACAGTTGATAGGAAGAAATTCATTACAATAAAATAAGATTCACCACGTCAGGAAAACAAGCCAGTGTGCTTCCTAAGTCAAAAAATTAACCAATTATGCAAATCATACAAAATGTTAGGGTCAATCTGATACAGAACATTTCTATCAAAAATGTATGAGATCAAAGATTAATTATCTATAATGAAAATATCTGAATATACAGAGGAGAAATCTTAAAATTGAATTATTGCCTGACCTGGCCACGCCAGTAGTAAGTTTGATTTTCATGATTTTCCAGTTTGGCGTTACTTCAAATTCTCGAGCGGTCGACTTTGTAATTAATAACCCCACTTGACCCGTATTTCTTCAATTCATCGGTCAAGAAAAGATGTGCGGGCATTACCATCTTAAGCGTGGCGAGGCAAGACGGGGAGTGACGAGGCGGAGTTAGACGACGAGGGCCGAGGAGTGGCGAGGCGGGACGGAGCAATGCGAGGGGCGCGGGGTAAGGCGGGACAGGGTGACACGGGACGGTATGAGGCGGGGAGGGGCGAGGGCGGGCCAAAATGAAAGAAAACGGGGAGGGCGTGGCGGGAGTGGGATGCTCGCTGTTGGCGGGGTCGGGGGCCACATGCGAGAACTTTTGGCGCGAGTCCAGCGCCTCGACGCCTACGCCCCCATCGCTGCCCATGCCACCGCAGCCAGGGCAGCACATGGCGACAACCTCCAAGCGGAGGGTAAAAACACGTCCTCCTCAACCTCACGTCTCTGTGGAACTCAGAGTTAGCAATAACGAGTTGTTTGTTTGTTCCCGTTCATCTGTTTAGTTACTGCGAAATTTAAGCCACCAGTTACTACGAAAATTAAGACTGAAATCAACCTTACGTTTTGAACAGGGATCTTGCCTACAAAATAATATAATATTGATAAAATGTTTTTCGACTCAGGACGTTTAAAATAACTGTATCAGCCTAAGTCTATAAAGAGTCCAGTATGAAAGTAGAGCATACTTACAACCCGGTTTCACGTAAAAAAGTTTTGATCATTTTATATTATCCGAAACGGTCATCAATGTCAACTGTAACAATGCCAATTGGAATTGTTAAAAAATTCACAGTACAAATGCAAATCATGATAATTTCCCCGTGAATAAAATTCTTTGCCATTTGAATTTGAAATGTTTCATTAATATAAACTTTTCTGGAAGGCAACAGCGCAAATAACGGTCCTATTCCCCTCGACCTAAAGTCGAGCTTCTTAATTCGCTTTAATACTACTCTCGGCTGCGCGACACTCGATGGTGTAATGCTCATCCCAAAGGTGTAATGCTCTCCTTAACTCAGTATCTCTCACCAGCCAGGCGCCGCCCCAGCCGGGACGCACTCTAAGCCCCCGGCTGGTCGCCAAGCATGTCTGGTAGTTTAGTGCATGGAAGTGTGTGTGTGTGTGTGTGTGTGTGTATGTGTGTAAGTAAGTAAGTAAGGGGTAAGAATAGGACAAGGAAGAGGAAGGAATGAGAGGTTGCGGTCTGTGACCCGTTTGATAGGGCACTTCTCCGGGATTCGCGTGGTGTTGATGGAAGAAACCGTAGAAAACTACCGATCACAGCAGCCGGCCACTAGAATTCTCATCCACACAGCTGCCGAATTCGACGTAGCTGTAAGATAGTGTAAAAAAATACTGTCTCAGTCGAAACTCGAACCTAGGGCTTCCCTATCAAATGCAGTGACATGAGTGGATGCCCAGAGCCACCTTTGTCAGGGGCTGAATTCGACACAGCTGTCTAGCTAGTGTCGAAAATCCTGCCACTGTCGCGAGTGAAACCATAGGACCTCCCGGTCAGAGGCACTGAATTGAAATCAATGGATGCCCTGAACCACCTGAGCCAGTATCTGTATCAAACGGACCTAAGACATCACTTATTTATGATTGCTCGGTCTGGTGAGGCGCAGCAAGAAGTAATACCAATGTTACTTGAGCAAAACAAAATTTTAAAACTTGTCATTATAGCCCCTTGCTACTTTTCAAATAATCAAATTAGAAATGAACTAGAAATAGAAACCTAAAATAAATATATTAGAAAGTTATCACAAATAATTTTTAAGACCTAAAAACAGAGTATTGATACATTAAAAATTAATTCAAAGTAGCAAAAAAATCAAATTACGCCTTAGATACCTAGCATACAAGTAAATGCAAGAGCTCAAGACAAAACATTCAACTCGTTGAAACTACCCCATTACACAAATTCAAATCACAACTTGAACTAGTAGA
Source organism: Teleogryllus occipitalis (assembly GCA_011170035.1). Taxonomy (NCBI): domain Eukaryota; kingdom Metazoa; phylum Arthropoda; class Insecta; order Orthoptera; family Gryllidae; genus Teleogryllus; species Teleogryllus occipitalis. The sequence continues at coordinate 28,233 of BLKR01003461.1, read as the reverse complement.
GCTATAGAATGGAACAGACTTTCTCGTACTAAAATTTTCTAATTTACTTGATGTGGGCTACTTTTACGGTCTTGCCCCCATTATCTTGGCGGCTGCCATCAATACTTTTTTGAAATTTTCTCAATTTTTCGGTGTCGCAGTAGTAGATGCGAAATATTACTTTTAAAATATTAATGAAGAGTAAAAACTCGTCAATAACGAAATTTTCGTTGAAAAATTGAAGCAGTTTTTAAGAAAACATCATTTAAGCTCTAGTGCAAATGCTAAATTGATTGATTGATTGATTTTTTCGTGTTTCCGGGCGCGTCAACTGATTTGGTCATTAGTCCCGGTAGTGTAGTGCATGTTTTTCTCTCGGGATATGGCGGTGATCTTCCTTCCGCTGGATGGCGCGATCCGGCGCCGACCTACCGTCGGCTAGTGGGGTTTCTCCCTAACCAGGACTCTCCCACAAGCGGGGCACCGCCCCAGCCGGAACAAGCTCTAAGCTCCCGAGCGGTCTCTCGTAACATGTGGTAGTGTAGTGCATGTTAGTGTGTGTGTGTGAGGGTAGAGGATAGGGCAAGGAAGAGGAAGGAAAGATCGCGCGCGTTCCGTGGGCCGTTTGTTAGGGTACTGCTCCGGCATTCGCCTAGTGTTGATCGGAGAAACCACGGAAAACTACCTATCAGAGCAGCCGGCCGCTAGAATTCTTCTCCAGACAGCGACTGAATTCGGCCTAGCTGAAAAGCTAGAGTCGAATACCCTGCCTCCGTCCGGACTCGAACCTAGGACTTCCCGGTCAGAGACGTTAGAGTGACATCAGTTGATGCACTGAGCTACCGCTCCCGGTGTAAATGCTAAATATGAAGCTCTTTTTCATAGGAATCTTTCGCGTTTTCGAAACACTTTCGAGACAAGACTGAGACAGTCTGTTTCGAAACACTTTCGAGACAGACTGAGACAGACTGAGAAGGACAGATGTTTTGAAAGAAACTACTTTTTCGGTGTCACGGGCACCCAAAACGTGTATTTCCGTTGAAATGCCGTAATCGATTTTCCGCAGCATATCATAACTTTCTCTATATACTCTATATACCTACATTACTCCGTATATACGTACATATACGAGAAAGTAAGAAATTAATCAAGCTGAACTAGATGAAAGTTAGAGGAAGCTTCGCATGAAATGACCTCCCCACCTGATATGCCCTAAATCCAGTTAATGATGTATTTTTATCTTGTTAAAAAATGATGAAATATGTATGATAGACCAGACAGTAATTAACACGTTTTTAAACATTTGGAGTGACAGCAACAAAACACATTTTTGACAGTTTGCGGATTTTGCTGATGGCTGTAGTAAAAGGATGCGAATGGAATGTTGGAGCCACAACGAGTGATAACGGGGCTTTGTACACAAGATTTCACCCAAAAGGAAATAAGAAATTCAAGACAATTCCGAAAAGAAAATGACATTTTCTTTCGGAATGTAAAAGTTAAAACGGTGTATACTTAAGATGGATAAATGACAACTTTGATTTCCGAAGAAGAAAAACTATTTGATTGATTGATTTTTTCTGAGCACGTCAACTGCTATAGAATTAGTCCCGTTACTGTAGTGAATGTTTCATCGCGGGAGGTTGCGGTGTTTCTGCCCCTTTGAATAGTGAGATCTATCGCCGGTCTGCACAACGGCTTGCGAAGGGTTTCCTCCTCCAGGTGCTCCACCGGGCACCACCCCTCACTGAACACGATCTAAGCTCTCGGCTGATTTCCCATCGGGTGTTGTAGTGTAGTGCATGTACGTAAGTGTGAGTGTAAGTAAGGGGGAGAGGAGTGGCGAAGGGGAAGGGAAGAGGAAGAATATATCGTTCGCGGTTGATTTTATAGAACTTGTTCACAAAAAAACGTCAAAAATGAGTAAAGGAATAAACTGAAACTGGAAGGCGGAGAGCGTCCAGTAGTATTGAAAGGTAAGAATGAAAGTAGTAAAAATAAAAGTGATGACAAAGAAAGAAAAAGTCCAAAGAACCAACAACATTTGAGGAAGTAGTGTAGCAAGAGTACTTAAATTCTATGCTGCTGAAAATGTACTAATGTACTGAAAATCTATTAATAATGTACTGTACATTATCACATCTATTTTGTAAAATATTCTACAAAAAATATGAAATTCTTTCCGCAAGACAAAAACATCAAAATGATCAGACGTCAACACCTATAACACTAGAGAAACAAATATTTAATATCAAATGAATCAGTGTTAGCACCTTCCCAATAGAAAATATCTAATCTTTAAGCATTACTAGGAATCGATGTTTATATATATATATATATATATATATATATATATATATATATATATATATATATATCGATGTTTATATCCCAATAAAATTATTTGAGAGAAAAAATTAATCTCAAAAGAAACTTAAAAAAACCAATGTCACTAATAAAGCGTAGCATTCCCAGCAAAGACTTCAAGCAAATTCTTTAATATCAGTTCGTCAAAGAAGAACGTTTACGAGGAAGTATCTGGAAACTTGCCACAGCGAGAGATTTCCCTTTCAACACAAAGGAAATGTTCATAGTTGCTCCACCACGGCAGTGTCGAAGAACAAAACGCTGGGCGGGGTCAGGCGCGAGAAGCGAGCTGCAGAAGGGTGAAAGTGGCAGGGTCACATGCACAGGAAGGAGAGTGAGGAGGAGCGCGGTCGGTGGCCTGGGCGGCAGCGGCGGCGGCGAGGGCGAGGGCGGCGGCGAGAGCACGGGCGGCGGCGAGGGCGGCGGCGAGGGCGGCGGCGTGGGCGGCGGCGAGGGCGGCGGCGAGGGCGGCGGCGGCGAGGGCGGCGGCGAGGGCGGCGGCGAGGGCGGCGGCGAGGGCGGCGGCGAGGGCGGCGGCGAGGGCGGCGGCGAGGGCGGCGGCGAGGGCGGCGGCGAGGGCGGCGGCGAGGCGGCGGCGAGGGCGGCGGCGAGGGCGGCGGCGAGGGCGGCGGCGAGGGCGGTGGCGAGGGCGGTGGCCAGGGGGTAGCAAGGGGGTGGCAAGGGGGGGGGGGGGAGAGGCGGCAGACGCTCGATAAGGCGAAGCACGGGAGCCACGGAAGCTGCTTGAACACCTGCGCCGCCACAGGAGCCGCCCCCGCCCCGTATATAAGGATCAGCAACTTCCGGGCCAGGCTGCAGCGGGGCGTCGGCGTTGCTGCCGGAACACGGAAGTTGGAATTCACGCACCCTCGCCCCTAGCTCCCTTCCCTTTTCCGCTTTCTACACACGCCAGATGTAGAGCCGAAAAATGAAAACTGACGTGTTCCTTATTCTCATCTTCATTCATGCTGTAAGTAGCCACAATACAACTAGTGTTGCTAAAACAGGACATAACCTCTCGTGTTATTCTAACAGTTGTAACTGAAAGAGAAGACTCTTACGGGAGATGCAGAAATGTAAATTCCAATATGCCAATGGACTCCTTAACAGATATTGGGAAGATTAGAAAAACCAATAATAGAGAAAGTCGGGATGTATAAACCGAAACTGGGGGAATGAACAAAGCGTGAAAAGTATTATTGCCAGCCAATGAGAGGCAATCTGTGGGACGAAGAACCAACTTTGATACTTCAGCAGTGTGTGTATAGTAGCTGGAGCTGCGAAATACAAGGTAGTATATGTGATGGAGTGACACATCTGATACACCGAGTATTTCACCAACTATGGCCACCCTCATAACATCTAAACGGTTTGCGAAATCGAAATGCAGTTCCCGTAAAACATGTCGGAATCATGAGGCAAGTAAGATGCTGTAGAAATATTGTTCCTGGATATTAGTTTTCGAGATATTTAAGCATCTATTATTTTTTAAATGGAACTGAATATTTGTTTCATCACTTTCAATGGATTAATCATAAAAAGACGAATACAATAATGTATAATTTGTTAATGTCTTGCCAGTAGTTTGGCAATACAATTATACTTTCCGACATGTGATTTTAAATTAAACGGACAAAATTTCCTGTAGCAGCCATTGCAACTGTCGCCTTTACGGAAGGTTGCCTTCTCTTCGTAACGCACTCTTATGGGGAGAGGGGAGACAGAGGGGTGGTAGTGAGAATACAGGCGCGTGTAATTGCAGCAATATGTGGTCTTGACTAGAAGAATAAAAGAATAAGCATCAATATTAACCATGAGAAAAACATATTTTTCCATTGCTTCGTCAGAATTGAAGTTTTATCCATTGATTGAATTTCCCAACCATCGTCATAAACAAATTATTGGTTTCAGGAAGCTACTAACGAAGGTAATTTTAAAATTTAACAAGAATCGAGCACGATGTCTAATGACTATAAAAACAAGCCAGCATTTGAAAACATTTAAAATACAAGGAAAGGAAAGGAAATGAATGGTTAAATATTTTCACCATAATATCTCCAGATAAGATAAGTAAGTAGAAATGTTGTTATTATTTGCTGTTTCTCCACTTATTATTTTCTCTTTTTCATTCTAAATTTATAAAAAATAACTAAAGACGTAGATAACAATAACAAAACAGAATAAAATATGTACATACATTACTTATTAGGGGCTGTGTCACCCATGGACAAGAAGGCACATCTGCAGTCGTGTGTTCAGGACCGAAGAACTGACTGCGGTGTTTTGCGACACTATAAATCGATGCCTTGGAATTTCAAAACGTAGAAGTTCAGTTCTGATGAATTATTGGAAAAAGCCTCTCACTCTGTTGATAGTGATGTTTGTTCCTGGGTACGTCGCGAAAAGACCATGGATTTTTAGTTAATGTCTTATTTTACGTGGCGAGACTCGGGCCATCAGACCCGCTCTTCCGTCTAACCACGCAAATTTCGCTACGCTTCTTTCACCACCAAGCGGAGAAAGGAGGTATTATCTTGGGCGACGAAACAGGCGGATCTCAATTTTGCTCAAAGGATCATCTTTTAAGCTTGAGGATATTTTACACGCAGTAAATATACTACATGGGACAGCCGGCTTTACTTCCCCTCCGAAGGATTTTTTCGCCCTTAAAAATTCACGGCTTCGATCGGGTTTGAACCCGCAAACTCGGGTACACCAGTCCGGTACGCTGACCGTTATACCACCGAATCCGCCGATTTTTGTAGTTAAGCATCTTTTTCCCATTGCCATCCATCTCAGTCTCCCCTCGCCCCGCAACATTCACGGCGCCGCGAAAGCCACCTTCCCCAAAGGCAATAGTTGTAAGAGCTGCAACAGGAAGTATTGTCTTTTTAATTTAAAATCCCCAGAAATAATAATTTATTATACAAATTACATCAAAATATTAATATATGATACATCATTATATTCATCTTATGATTATCTTTCGCCAATAAGGATCCATATTTTCAAATATAAAATTAAAGGTGATTAAATTGCTCAAAAGCTACAAATATTTGAAACAATACCTCCACAACTTATTATTTGCCTCAATATCCCCATTCTTAAGCGAAAACTGCATTTAGATATCGTGAACTGTTTAGAAATAAAGGAAAGATCCATAGTTGCGGGACACCCGTACATACAAGGCTAGTAAGCATATCTAATAAATCAATAAATACCGAACTAAGTGTGAATTTTTAGTGTGGAACATCACTCCTTCGCTATATTTCGGGGATTTTCTCCCCTTAACGAAGATATCAGTCATCTCTCCCCATAATGGCTAGGAAAATATTCCCTGCGAAATATCTTCACTTTAACGGGCACCACTCCAAAATGCAAATATTCATGCACCCGACTGGTCTCCCAATCTTTGTTAATATGTAGGGCATGTACGTATGTGTAAACGTAAGGAGGATGATAGATAAAACGAAGATAAAAGAAAGATTGGTTGCGGTCCGTGGACCGTTTGTTACCCCACTGCTCAAAAATTCACCGAGTACTGATAAGAGAAACCTCAATTCTTATCAGAAAAGCTCAAAGTAGTTTCCCTCAGAGAGCGACTTAAATCGATTTAGTACTCCCGCTAGAGTCGAAAATAAGTCATAGTTGGCACTATGAACACACTAAAGAACTCACCGGAAAATATAGAACGTCGACTTGCGCCTACACTGATTCAGTTGCGAGGAGATATTACATACGAACGATATTCGCTGGGATCTTCCACTCGATCGGCATGCGCTGGGATCTTCCATATGAACGACAGGCGCTGACATCTTCCACATGAACGGCAGGCGCTGACATTTTCCTCATGAACGACAGGCGCTGACATCTTCCACATGAACGACAGGCGCTGACATCTTCCACATAATCGACAGACGCTGACGTCTTCCACATGAACGACAGGCGCTAACATCTTCCACATAATCGACAGACGCTGACGTCTTCCACATAATCGACTTGCGCTAAGATCTTCCACGTGATCAGCATGCGCGAAGATATTCCACTTGATCAGCATGCGCTGAGATATTCCACTTGATCAGCATGCGCTAAGATCTTCCACTTGATCAGCATGCGCTAAGATCTTCCACTTGATCAGCATGCGCTAAGATCTTCCACTTGATCAGCATGCGCTAAGATCTTCCACTTGATCAGCATGCGCTAAGATCTTCACTTGATCAGCATGCGCTAAGATCTTCCACTTGATCAGCATGCGCTAAGATCTTCCACTTGATCAGCATGCGCTAAGATCTTCCACTTGATCAGCATGCGCTAAGATCTTCCACTTGATCAGCATGCGCTAAGATCTTCCACTTGATCAGCATGCGCTAATATCCACCACTTCATCGACTTGCGTTAAGATACACCACTTCATCGACTTGCGTTAAGATACACCACTTCATCGACTTGCGTTAAGATACACCACTTCATCGACTTGCGTTAAGATACGCCACTTCATCGACTTGCGTTAAGATACACCACTTCATCGACTTCAAAAAGTGTTCGTGAGAAATTGGATTGGGTTTTTGAGCTCCCAGTACGCGAACTCGTAAGCTTTAGGTTCGAAATTCATGTAACACACGACTATTTTCAGGTGTTTGAGGCGTGGGTGCATTCCCAGTCCCTGGTGTATTACATCTATACTGTACTTCTTCCGAAATCTCACACCTGATAGGCAACATTGTGTGAATAGTGGTTGAAATTTGTGGACCTTGTCCTTACACCTGTACTGTACTACCGAGGAGGGGATTACAGAATCGGCAGCACGAAGGCCGAGACAATTCTGTGCAATCCTCGGGGAGCACAGGGTTGCTCTTCACTGGGAATGTTGCTAGTAGAACGGTAGGCACCGTGAGAATTCCGGATGGGTCCTTTAGGTGCTGATAGATAGGAGATGAGGAGGTGGTGGTTCAAAACCAAAAAGCTAGCCCAGACTCAAGAGAATAGAAAACTAACATTCGGGAAAGTCGGTGCCATTTACCACTAGTTTTTGTTCTCTTACGTAATTCTATGTACCAATAACAAGTAATTGCTTCCGTCATTATATTTTATTCTAACTCTCATAGTTACTTTTCCTTCTACTAATCTCTTTCCAGAGCTCACAGTCATCTTTCGCGATCTGCATTATAGATTCCTTTAATATTCACATTCTTCACCGAGTCTGGTTTTTCTCATCAAATTTACCCAGTGACTTGTATCATTTTTCCCCGAACCTTCGTATTCTCCTTTTCCTTAAATTCTGTCTCATTTTCCCGATTCCTTTCTCGTCCCCGCTACAACCCAGACTATTATGTACCACAGCATTCTCGTTAATTCCTGGGCTACTCTCAGAGTCTCATTCACTACTGCAACCAGTGCCTCGCCTCAATCCTTTCTCCTCCTTTCCTATCCCATCCTGCAGTTACCGCCCGAACCCGCCCGGACCCGCCCTGCCCCACCGCTTCCCGCCTTGCCCCTCCCCGCCCCGTCCGTCCGTCCCTCCCCGTCCCATCCGCCCCGCCCAACCCCGCCAGCCGAAGAAGGGCGCTGTGACTCGCACAATTGGCGTTGCCACCCACGGCCGCGACTACACAATCGAAGGGGAACGAACAATGCGGGGCGCCTCTCGCGTCTAGCAGCGCAGCGCCATCTAATGGCGGTCGCGGACAATGCGCGACAGCGACTCGTTAGGCTGCGGACCACTCGCATCCGCTCAGGGCAGCTCTGGAGGCCGCGAGGAGGTAACAAGCGACTGGGAGCCGCCGCACGTGCAGGTCTGCGCCTTCTAAGCCGCGTGAGACAAGTCAGGCGCGTTGAATGGGTTGCGCGAGTTTCGAAGCGTGACCTTTCATGATCAGGACTCGTGACACAACAAAGTGATAAAAGATAATCTCTCATTCATGATTATTCATAAGGCGTTATTCCCTCTCATTAACAATAAATTTCTGTTTTCACACGTGTAATCAAAAGAACTTCCTTTTTATCAATAGTATTTTATGTTATTTGATTCTGAAACCATTATATTATTCATTTGTGACTATTACTGACTGTTAATGAATATTCAATTGTTATTATCCTTTTCACTGCAGTTTCGTTCATTTAAAAATATATTTCGTGGTACAGTCCTAAGCCAAAATTAACTATTCGCAAATTATGGGTTACTGTAACCCATTTTGATTTATTTTATTTTAAAAGTTTAATATAATTCTTTACGTCAAGCAACAGCTAAACTGGGGAAGACGTAATCACTTGCATAAGCCGTGTTTAAAAGTTTTAAATATCTCAAAAACAATAAGTTACATCTAATACTGGGTGGATGGGTTTTTGTATTACTCAGAATAATCAGCGTTTAATTAATATGAACCTCTAGTAACATGAGTAATGTATCACCTCAGTTCCATCGTAAACACATTTTTTCACCTCACTATGTAATGACCATAGAAAATAACGTGACTCTCTAGATATCCACGAAGTTTTAGTATGTCCCTTTTCGATCTGAAAATCTCATTATATAAGCAAAAATTCCACGATTTCCAGAGATTATCAGACGGTATTTACCTCTTTTCAAATACGAAATTCAAAGTAACGTAAAAATCATTCGTTTTTATTCTTTAAGAAAATAAAAATCATTTCGTAAGTAATTAAAAATCTTTAAGTAACCTAAAAATCATTTCGTTTTTAATTTTAGTCCTTCTAAACCTTTATAGTTAATTGCTATTTATGTTAAAACTCCTGTAACTTAGTCTTTAAGAACGAGGTCGGAAGGTTAAAAGGGGGAATCTTTAAAGACCCTTGAGGCCAATTTCACCAAACTCGTTCCAGTTCAACGTCAATCGTGTTTAAATAATCATGATTAGCACGAAACTAGCAATACAATTCCGATTAATGTGCATATTTCACCATGGAATATACAAACTCGATTATATGAACAGCGTTTTCATAATAATGTCAATATATTGGTCCTTTTTGCGATGCACAGAGGGACGATAACTTACCGTTGTATATTCTTTTAAACTGAAGGGCTGCATACTACTCTATGCAAGGATGTTAGAATGAAACGTAGATGGAAACAGAGCGTTTGCAAACATACAAGTAATATAATTAATATAAATATAATATAAATATAGTATATAATATAAGTAATATAAATATGTAAAACAAAATAATACTTTTGCATATTTATTTCTAAGAAGTGAAATAATCACGTTATTAATGAAAAGGATATTCTGAATTCAGTGTTATACAATAAATCTTCTGGAATGTCATATGCAAGACAAAGATTACTTTCAATAAGTAACTCAAAATTCCAATATTCCGTCCACTTTCCAAATAAACCGCATATATCCTGAAACGCCTTCATCATTTTCAAGAAATTCACCACTTCTCACAAGAATTCATTCACTTCCTTTCAAATTCAATAAGTTTTTGCTGAAGATCGTCGTTCAACATTATGCAGTCGAACGTCACTACACTTTTCGTGATCAACAACTCTCGAAACGATCGATAGGTTTAAAACACCTCAAATCATTGCATTAACTGCGTTTAACATTTATTCATGCCACAAAATCCTTTTACTGACTTTTATAATTCTTATTTCATTATTCATCTCTTCATTCTAGAGTTAAATTAGGGAGGCAACGCAGTCACAGTTCCACGAAGTTTCCACAAGGCCATTGGCGCTGCGTTTGCAGCAGAACCAACTCCACAGCACACTGGCCCCGACCCTGTATTCCCAAAAGAGCTTCTCCGAGAGGCCTCAACAATTGTACATTTGCATTGCGAAGTCCGTTCAGAACTAACGCCGACCCCGTTGCTGGCCCACAATCGCCACCATCTCCGCTTTCACCAACATCGTGTGCTCTCTAGTTCCGTAACGAACGTCCATGCGGTTAGTCTCTAAACAAGACCTTGCGAACTTTTGCCGTGATTTTGTTGTAACTCCAGCTTCAACATTCTTGTTTTGAATGATCATTAACATCTTTTTGAGAAAAAAACTATGTTTATAGTGTCGTGTGATCGTTGTTTTACACAAGTCTGAATTTTATTTATCCAACTCTCTCCTTGCATTTAAAATGTGAAAAGAGTGGTATTTAGTATCACTGTGTCTATCAAATATAATATATTATATAATTTCTATAATGTGTTATGTAAACAACCAATTTTCAGGTTGAATTAATTAGTAAATCGCAGCACATAAAGTGTCATTTGAAAGGTGTAAGTCCCTCATGTCTGCACGAAGTTTACATTTCCTTGTGTGTTTAACAAACATTACTAATATGAAAAAGTCGATTCGGATAGCCGAGATCGCTAAGGCAGTAGTGCCGTGGCGACCTCGGACGGAAGGATCGCGAGTTCGAGTCCCACTTCGGGCATGGTTGTGTGTGTTTGTGTTCGTATGTTTTTGGATTGTCCAGTCACCCTTCATCATCATCCTCATCTCATACTTCATCCCCATCCTTTTCAAACATGTGATGTCAAAATGGATTCGGCATAAAAGTGCTGATTCTTCCCCCCAGAAAAAGGTCACATGCACTAGCCCTCGGGAGAACACGCCTGGGCCTCGGTGGGTACAAGTGGCGCGTTCGCGTTGTCCTAGGACAACCAGCCCGCGACGAAAGAAAAGAAATATGAAGAAAAAAATAACTGTCGAGATGACGCACTTCCTGGCAGTAAGGCGAGTAGTATCGGTTTTAAGTTCAAGGCCAGGGCAGAGCAAACCACAGTAGGCCACGCCAGGGCAGCTTAGGGAGAGAACATGCTGTAGGCAGAATGCATTCGTATTCCCTGTCTGAATAGATGAGTAAGGTAATCCAGACAAGTAAAAGTATTCGGCATTAAACTTCCCGTGCGATTTGTCAGAAGATTGATCTGTTTTCACTTAGGAGTCTTCAGCTCAGTCCAACCTAAAACTGACATTCACGAACTTCCAGCACTTTCTGAATTTTTATAGATCTTGAGAAATTGGCTATAACATAAAGGGATCCATTACCAGGCCATATGATTGGGGAATAACAAATGATGGAGAAGGAAGGATTGCACGCGATCTGTCGTTAGATGGTTAAAGAATTACTTCGGTTTCTGACTAGAAATGATCGGAAGAAACTAACGAAATCATTCAATGAGAATAATGTAACTATAGAATTATCGTCCATTTATGACATCGCCCATCCCATCTGTATCGCTGCAGTGGAGTATCCCGAACTTTCAGTGCGCAAGAAAACGTTGCTAATACATGTCAGTATGCAAGAAAACCTGACATTTAAAAAATTGTCATTTTGATGGAGAAGAATTTTATTTTGAATAAATCAGTTTATTTCACATCCAACGACAAAAGGTGTCTTTATGAATATTTTACTAGTGCTTGTGTTTTGTTTTTAGTAGTTACTAAACTACCACCGAACATATGCTCATTTGTTACAAAAAAGCATTATAGATCAAAAATTTAATATTTTCTTAGCACATTTCCTCAATTTATTTAAAATGGAAGCTATTTTTAGATGTGTTAATTTTCTTGTGCATTTACAATATGGTAATAATCCGGCTAAACTTGAACCTGAGATGAACCTGCCCCATCTCGGTTCACAAGATCCTCTCGAACACAGACATTCCCACCGCCCCAGACTTCTAGACGTGCTTGCAATGCAGATCTTGGCCCGTCGGCAGCATCGACACCGCCGTCTCGTCCGCCCCCCTGCCTTGCGAGCGAGCGAGCGCGACAGGAGTGGGCGGCGGGGGCGTCGGGCCAAGGGAGCCATCGGTCTCGCTGAGGTCGCGGTGAACTCTCGACTCACCACCCGCCCCCCTGCCCCCCAGTTCTCCGCTCCAAAGCTTTCTGCGCCGCTGCCGAACTCTGTCGCTGCCCCCGCTCTCATCGGCGCCTCCTCCCTCCCTGGGGACTGGGGCGTCCGCGCGGTGCCGTCAAGAGGACAGCAACTCTCGCCACCGCCTCTGCCTCCGACAGCCCGCTCCCTCCCAGTAGTTGCTTCCCCCTCCCGCCTCCACAGCTGCTGCGCCTGTTGTTCTGTGGCACAGGCACCGGTTTACCTTCCCTTGAGCAGAGGATCACGGGTGAACGGTATCCTTCGAAACACACACGCAGATTTATGAAAAGATTTAAACTTTAGGTGTGCTTTTACACGAATTCTTATTATTTGATTTAATAAATTTATTCTAGTAGCAGTAAGATGCGTGATGTTAATACTTCAAACAGTTTTAGAAAAACGATCTTAACCGAAATCATTATCTGTACTACAATTAAACGTTGAGTAGAAACGCAGTTTATGATATGATTCGTTCACGCGCGCTGTCGATTCTGAGAAGCGACTCTCCGCGCGGTCACGTGCGCGCGGCCGACGCAGTTTCCCGCGGGAAGTGGCGCTTAGTTACGCAGTTCCGAGTTAAGCACGAGGCTCGGGCTTTCGCCCTTGCGTTAATATGAAACCCCTTGAGTCTGTCCAACGCATAATTACCACAATATAGCAACGCATAATTACCATAATAACACATAATTGCAATGAATTTTATGCAAATACACCTTAAAAATTATTTGGCGTCTATATTTTCTTAATGTTTTTATATCATAGTAATAGCAAGGAAACTACAAAATAACTTGCGTTGTGCCTGTGAAATGTGCGTGACACACTACGCACTAACATCAGCTCAATGAGTGTGGTGAATACAACACATGATTAATGTTATCTATTCCAAGATGTTTTTGGAGAGAACAATACCGATAGCTAAGCAAATAATGTATATAACAAACGCAAAACATTTTTAGCTTTCTATCCCTTCAACGACCCATCAAAATAAATTTAAAAGAAAGTGCAGATGTGAGTTTATTTTTTCAAACTTTCCCTTGTACTCCACTTATTTCAGTCGTTTTCTATGTAATCGCAATTTATTCAGATCCACTTGGGCGTTGTCACAAAAACTGCTTCGTACGAATGTTCACCACTTTCACTAAGCAAACGCTGGCCACTGGATCCACGATCCCAATTGCGGACCCCTTAGCTATCTCTACAGCTCCGTTCGGACGTCACAGCCATCGGGGTCTAAACGCGTCCACTACAAATGCGGCAGCCCCCGCGGGTGAGCCGGCCTCTCCTGCCGCCACGTCTCGCTTACCCGGCGCGCGTTGCGTAATCGAGTTGCGCGCCCCGCCTCACCCCCGTCCCCCGTCCCGTGTCCCGCGTGATCAAGTCTCCAGGGCCTCCCACGCCTCCGCACACCATCCTCGTGGCAACTTCATCCCCTATTTGCATCGCCTCTCCGATCCTCGCCTTTCCACGGGACTTCCATGTCCCCAACCCCATCCTCTCCGAGCCACGGACCGCGCGCGATCTTTCCTTCCTCTCCTTTGTCCTATCCTCACACCTTCCTTAAACTTACTTGCACTACATTACCACACATGACGGGTGCTTAGAGCTTGTTCCAGCTGGAAGGGGTATCTCCCACCAGCCAAGTATCTCCCACCGGCGGGACACCACTGGTGAGAGATACCTGGCTGAGAAAAACCCAGCAAGCCGACGTGTGGGTCTGCGCGGGATCTCGTCATCGAGCGGAGAAAGATCACCGCCCCCTCCCGTGTCATAAAAAGCTCGACGCTTACGGGACTAATGACCTTAGCAGTTCGACGCGCCCGGAATCACTAATCAATCTCACCTCACTGCATTCGCCATACCCTTCTGCATCTGGGTCTCTCTGATCCCCGCTCCGTCCTCAGCCCCCATACATTTTTTGGTGTACCTACCCTTCCATTCTCGCTCCACCCTTACCTTAGTGTTTTCTTCTACTTCTCCCCTTGCGCCACTGCCTCTCTCCTCGCTTCCTCTTCCTCCCCATTCTCCGAATCTTCTCAACCCCTACAAGCCCCCTTCGTCGCCCCCTCATCGTGCCGTGCGCCCGAGAGCCCCCGGGCCCTCGACCCGCCACCCCCGCGCGAGGCCGCAGTCGCCCACGTGACACCGACATCCGTCGCGCTGCATTTCCATACTAAACGCGATGTCGACGTCCGCGCCCGCAGGCGCTCGTGCATGCGAAGCGAATCGCGCGGCCCAGCGGCCACTCTGGCCGCGTAATGAGCAGCGCGTGGCCTGCGCAGGTGGACCAACCCCACGCACAATGCCCGCGGTTTACACTCAGCTGTGCGCAGTCAGAGCAAATAAGTATTGATTTGATTGGTGGGAGTTTAAAGGGCGCTTCAGCAGCTATGGTCCAGTCATAATTTGAAGTCGTAATCTATATACAATCCGCCAGCAAACCGGGAGCGGTAGCTCAGTGCACCAACTGGTCCTAGGTCCTAGGTTCGAGTCCTGACGGCGGCAGGATTATCGACACCGGCTTTTCAGCTAGTTCGAATTCAATCGCTGTCTGGAGGAGAATTCTAGCGGCCGGCTGCTCTGATCGGTAGTTTTCCGTGGTTTCTCCGATCAACACCAGGCGAATACCGGAGTAGTACCCTACCAAACGGGCCACGGACCGCGCGCGATCTTTCCTTCCTCTCCCTTGTCCTATCCTCTCCCCCTTACACACACACACACTTACACTAACATGCACTACACTACCACATATTCCGGGAGACCGGTCGGGAGTTTAGAGCTTGTCCCGGCTGGGGCGGTGCCCCGCTGGTGGGAGAGTTCTGGTTAGGGGGAAACCCCACTAGCCGACGGTACGTCGGCGCCGGATCTCGCCATCCAGCGGGGGAAGATCACCGCCATCTCCCGAGAGAAAACAAATGCACTACACCAACGGGACTAATGACCAAAGCAGTTGACGCGCCCCGAAACACAAAAAAATCAATCAATCAATTAATCCAGAGCAATAGGTTCACGGTGACCCTATAGCAATGAAAACTGCAAGCCAAATCCTGTCACCTCGGGACTCGAACCCTAGGATCTCCTGGTCAGAGCCACTTAAGTCGGGTTGTAGCTCTCTAGCCCACTGAAAAGGAGGTGGTAAAAATGTGTGTGAACGCGCATACACGCGATCACCTCGTTAAAGACACGGATTGCGTATCTACAACATCAATGCGTATTCATCTTTGCATTAAGCTTATCGGCCCTTCGTGTGCACACGATATTCATTCTTTCTTTGTACTACAATGGCGATATGCAAATTAATTTACTTCACTAACTAGCACCTTGCCAACATCGAACTCGGCTCTAAAGGCACGTATTCAACGTTTGTGGTGCATTTTCCTTGTATCGTAGGCGATATTCAGATGCATAATTTGTTCACAGCCCTTAGCTACGCGGTACTTTCTACGCGAATATTACCAATAACTAAGGCGACAAAACGAAGTTTTAAAGCCACGAAAGCACCGAGGCGTCGGCACTCGTGACTTGGAAAAAATAATATGACATATTATTAATAATTAATTAACGTAATACATTATGAATTATTGTCGTTGCTATTATTAACATTATTAACACATATTATTCAAATAGATTTACTTGAAAAGCAATTGCTACGTTCACGTTCTCTTACACATGTCGATTGTTTTACGCCTGTACCAGTTTGGTCTGTTAATTACAACACCACACCATACGACTGGCCTTCATCTTGTAACCAAACACACGAGGAGTACGCCATCCAATATCAGGTTGCCATGTATTCCTCAGAGCCCATGGCGTGTGCGGAAGCCTCCCACCGCCCCGCTCTCAACCTCGGGCGACTGGCGGTGAATAGCCGGCGCGGCGGCGCCCTGCCGGAGGGCGAGGTGGGCGTGCGGCGGGCCGACGCCGGCTCGGACGCCGTCGAGAGGCGCCCGGGGCGGCAGCGCCGTGCTCCGGACCGTAAATCTTGGACGCCATTAGCTAAGCGCCGGCGGCGGCGGCGGCTGCAGGCAGTCGAGCGACGGCTGCCAGGAAATATCGGACGTAACGCGACGCGACGTCAGGTAGAACGACGGCGTGGGGCGGGGTGGTAAGGGATGAGGCGGGGCGGAAGGGGACGGAGAGAGGCCAAGCGGGATAGGATAGGGCGGAGCAAGATGAGGCGGGGTGGGATGACGAAACAGGACGAAACGGGACGAGACGAGACGAGACGGGACGGGACGGGACGGGACGGCACGGCACGGCACGGCACGGCACGGCACGGCACGGCACGGCACGGGGCGAGGCAAGACTGGGCGGGAGGGGCGGGGCGGGGAGAGGCGGGGCAGAGATGAGGGGCGGAGATACATGGCTGAGATAGCAGGTGGCGCACAGCGGAGAGCAACCGGCAGCTGCGAAGAGAATGCGTAAGGGAATGGAATGAAAGAGTTGGTAAGAGAAAGAGCGAATTGGTCTATTAAGGCTAACCGTCTTGATAGCTAAAATTTCAAATATCTAACAATACATACCATTATTTTTTGATATAGAAAAATCACTTCTATACAACAAAATAAAAGTCAATTTAAATTGCATTGTGTTAAGCCTTATTTTAGAGGTTAAACAGTTATTTGGTAGAATAATGAACTACATTGCAAAGGTACAAGAGTACACTGTGATTTCAATTATGTTGAGGTAAATGTAAGGTAAGATATTACGTTAAGGTTTTGTTTTTATTACATTTCGTGTATTGAAATTATTATTTATGCGCGTATTATTTAAAATGAATGTTCCGAAACTTAAACTTAAATGTAAAGTGTGTTTGTATGAATAAATTCACACAGGATATATTTTTAAAAAATGTAGGAGAATGTGATATTGGCAAGGTTTTACGGATCTGGGGCTTGACTGTACCCAACAGATGTAAAGAAATCGCAGTGGAAGCTTTTATTCCTCCTTCCTCCAAACCAAGCAAAGTACTACGAATTTTAAATAGAGTGAGTTGTATTTGTAAGCTTTTATTTTAGGCAAGATGTCCTTATAAATGATATAATTGTTTGACATTGCAAACTTAGCACAAAGTTGTGAATGTTTAGTGTATCTTTGGTTAGCATGAATTTTTATTTACTCTTTACAAAGCTATACTTCCTGGTTCTAATGAATTTGATTTCGAAAATGTTTTTTGTAGTTTTCTATTTTCCTTAGAGTAAATATGTGAAACATTTCTAACTTTTCTATCACTTTTCTATCACCTCATCGCTGACTTATCTAATTTTCGACGTGCATCCTTGCTGCTCAAAATTTTAAAATACTTCACAACATTCCATTTTCGAACATATTTATTCTCGTGGCTTGAATGTTTAAAAATGTATAAAAGCGTTAAAAATGTATAACAATTGCTACATGTGATTGAAACTTAATGGAAAAAGGATTTTATCGATGACCTAATAGGCCTAACAAGATCAATATTGTTGCTAATTAGTTGGTAATAAATGATAAGTTATGACAAACAGGAGGAGTAAAACCATAACATAAGCTGGGAAGTGGCGTACACAGCTTTCAGGAAACTATAGGATAATCGATACGGAAATATTTGATTAAGAAAGACCACATTGCCCCCGAAATGTGGCGATGATAAACCGTGAAAGAAGAGCGTATAAGGGGAGCGGGTGACAGCGAAGATTTCTGTCTAGCTCGAGGGGGAAGACGTTGCAATGGAGAAAAGAAAAACGACGGTGAATGTGATTGTTTGGATGACATTGGCAGAGGAGACAATGGCGGCGACAGCGCATATGGATGGCACGAAAGGTGGAGGGCCGAGCGAAGATGCGACGGATTACAGTGATTGGAATAGGTGCGATAGGGCGTGGCAGGTAGCAGTGAGAAGGGGCTGAAGGGCCTGACAGATGGCAGAGCGCGGCCCAGGCACGGGCCTCGGGTCGCTTCGTGGAGGCGACAGGGAGTGGCCGTGGAGTGGGGCAACGTGGTGAGGCGCGAGATCGGGAGGGGATGGTGCCATCGGGAGGAGTGCGAGGGAGCAGAGGTAGGGTAAGGAGGGAGGGGCAGAAGGAGGGGAGGGACAGGAGGCGGCAGGGGCAGGAGGAGGGGAGGGGCAGGAGGAGGGGAAGGGCAGGTGGAGGGGAGGAAAGGTATGTGGAGGAGTGAGGGAGAGGCGCCGTGGAGCACCAGGGAGCAACGGAAAGGGGAGGGGAGGGTGGCGCCGAGAAGGGGAGGAGCATGGGGAGGGGGATGGAGGGGACAGGAGAGGAGGGGCAGGGGAGGAGTGGGACAGGGGCAGTGAGAGGCGAGGAGAGGGAAGACGATATAGAGGGGGAGGGCCAAGGGAAGGGCCAGTGGAGGGAAGGAGAGAGAAGGATGTGAAGGGAAAGGGAAAGAGGAGAGAGGAGGGGTGGGGAAAGTGGATGGGAGGGGTGCCATGGAGTGCGATAGAGCCGTGGGTGTTACGGAGGGGGTGAGGAGGGGAGGCAGAGGCAAGGAAGGAGGTAGCGTGGGGTGAGGAGGGGAGGGGGCGTGAAGAATATAGCGGAGGCGAAAGGCGTGAGGGATTGCGTGCCGCCGCCGCCACGAAGAAGGCGGAAGAAGGCCGAGGCTCGCTTCGAGGGACGCTTGCGGTAATTGAAATTTACCACGCGCCCATGGAAGCCCCCGCGGGCTCTCGGGGCTCCTAGCGCGTGGTCGACCTCGCTGTGCAGCTCTTGCTGCCTCCTCCTTTTCCTCTCTTCTCTTCTCTTTTCCTCCCCACGCCGCGTAGGGACTTCAGCCAATAACAACATATATTCAGCCAAAAGAGAGTCTGCCAGTAACTACATGAATAATATTTTTCTCTCACTTGCCAGACACGCAAACGGAGGAAGCAACACGGAAGACCCATTATCATGTTCAATGGATTTCTAAAGTTAGGAGTTTTGATATTTTATTCAAAGTATATTACTAGAGTATTTGTTTGTGTTCACTGTCGCCCTTGACACTTTCTCATACTAATTAACGTCAATAATAATTATTAGAACATAAATAGAATATTTGTGTCAAGGTTTCAGAATTTCTAGATATCTGTTCACGTGATTTTGAGTTCTCAAACATCCAAAATATATTTTTCAATTAATTTTGTTTCACTTCGTTAATTATTGGAATACTCTCCTGTTTTGTTCTTGTAACACAAGTAAGTCTAAATATTAATGACTTTTTATATGACAGCATTAATCACTGGTTAATGTACAAAAACCAATAGTATACAGTATTGGGTATTTGTATCTATTACACATGTTCTGAACAGGTTTAAAATTCGTTTAATCCTTACAAAATCTATAGAAAACAATATTCCCAGATCAGTTTATAACTAATTTTCGATTTAACTGGATCATATAAATTCACTATAACTCTGAACCGCAGTCGCATTGTTCAAGTGTTACTTGGGTCACTGGCCAGAGTTTTCCAGTTATTCATGCGTATAAGTCACAATAGCCAAAGTAAGTTTTTAAAAAAATACTTTTCTGTAAATGTTAATTAAAAGGTTTTGGGTAAACGAAACACGATTGGGCCATATGGCATTGAGGTGAAAAATGCCATCACACATGCAAATGTTTATGAAATATTTATTATAATACATGCCTTTTAAACTTTCATTGCCAACGAAAACAACTTTGCTAGTTGTCGGGACAGTATCTTTAGCTTAGTAGAGTTGCACACTTGCGCCGATCACTAATATAATTAAATTGGAGGCGAGGTAAGTATTTCATATCCTCGCAACTTTTCTTGATCGATGGCGTAGAGAAATGCGGGTGGATTGGGAGAATTAGTTACGAAATCGACCACTAGATTTAATGAATCAAAGCCTATCTGTGGAAAATCAGTCATGACCTGACAACTTTTTTAATAAATTGCGTTCTGTCTCAGGAGTTCTGTTTCTACAATTTCTTTAGATTTTTGTTTGGAGAAAAACACAAACAGATTTCGTCTTGAACAGAAAATAGGTTTTATTACGCGCCGACGAATGTAGTAAGTGTTTGGAAATTTGTCATCAGGAGTCATTGTCGGCGTACACCTTCAACTGTTTATTCTTCCAGGTAGGGAGGGCATCGGTCAAGAAAAGTTGCGCGGATAATATCAATGATACGTCGGCGGTACACAGAACAGTGGCTTGGAAACGTATGCGCATAACTACAACAGATCTGTTATTTTAAAGGATAATAATTTTACAAACGGTTTGTAATTTATTTCGTATCCTGACCCTATTTTTCATCAAGTCACTCGAAAGATCAGTACCTACACAAGGAAATCTGCCAAGCGTTACCGAACAAACATCTTTCCCTTTACCCTCTATTTCTGCATCGCACAGTCGCGTAAAAATTAGTGTCTTTACACCTTCATTTTGCCTCACAGAATGTATGTACTTGTAAAACCGTTTGTACGAGCACCTTGGATGAGGCAGAACAAAAATATTAGGATTCAGCAACAATAGCAGTAGAATCAGATACAATAGCAGGACAACTATTACGGGTATTGGCTCCCCTAGAACGACCACTTATAATTTGCTAGTATTTTTTGTCATTCTTCACCAGATCCTTTTCCACGCCACCATGCTGCTTCTTTCATTGTAAACCTTCTTCCGTCTGTTCACCTCCTCCATGTCCGCTCGCTCTCGACGCTCCGTGCTTCTGCGTGACTCGAGGGCAGCTCCTCTTTCCTGTTCTCGGAGCACCTCGGCCCTTTTTCTCCGAGAGCGCAATCGTCGACCGGCAGCCGGAGTGCTCTCAGTCCCACGCAAGTCGGAATCACGTTGGAGCACACTCTAATTCGGTAGTAGTGCGCGGTCTGTTTATTCTTTGGATGGCACTTCCGACGACTCGCGGCCAGCCTGATTGCAACCGTTTCCGTGTGTTTCTCTCCCAGTTGATTTTCCTCGCAACACTCCGCAAACCCAGGAAATGGGTCATGCCTCTCCGTAAAGTTATCTGTCTTGGAAGTGCATTTGCTGCAGTCTGCGAAATAATGCAGGTGAGAGCGCCATAATGGAAGGATAGATCGATACCTTCCTGGAGCACTGTAGCACTTAAGATCTTCTGTAGAGTGAAAGAAGAAAAGAAACTCGAAACGGGTTTAATGGCTGGTGGTTTCATTTCTCACGTTGCGGTGTCGTACAGTACTGGAAACATAAATTGATCGCGGCCGTCTGCGGCTAAGTTCAGCTTTTGCACGGCTTGGACAGCCCTTGTCATGACGAAACGTCGCAGGCGGAGCCTCACAAACCATCGTAGCCAATCTCAACGCAGGGGGGAGTGCCCTAACAAAATTACGTCGTACAAAATGGCGGGCGCCGCCAGTTCAGATGTGGAAGTATTTTCAAATGAAAAATACATGAAAGAAACACTTCAATGAACATGAAAGTAAATTCATTGAAATATATATGAACTCATAGCACTTAATCACTGTTAACACAATTCTTTTTTAAGAAATTGCATTGATGTCAGATAAAATAACACTAATTTTAGAACAATTACGTTCTTATAGATATTTAAATTCCAATATTCTTGTCCAAACGCAATTTATGAACTTTATCAAATGACCAGTTTACTACAGAATTTTGCGATAAGAAAAACGATTATAATTGCATATTTTCAATTGTTCATATGTATATTACATTTGCAAAAATGCAAAATACTGTCTTTCTCGAATCGTTAGGACTTCTAGGGAACCATTTCAATAAGGGAAAGTAAAATTCAAAGACCAGCTGTATATTTATCATTAAAGTAACAATTAAACTAGATATTAAGCAATTAATTTGCATCTCATGTCAAAATTGTTATTTTACTATCATCAAATCAGGGACAATTTGGGGACACTCCCCGGAAGGAATAGCGCACATTTCGGAATTGTTTATAAAATTGTTAATTGTTGCAAAATTGTTAATTCGCAGTTTTTGGTTCTGGGACATCAGAAAATCCTTCCCACTTTAGAATTGCAAAATTTGGAAATTGTATATAAATTTTTAAATTTTACAAAAAAACGTATTGCTTTTTTAAAATTGCCTTAAAACGAGATGTAAAATTCCGCAATCTGATTAGCGCTTCCTTTCGTTTTCGAGATACGTAAGTGTTTATAAGAAATTAGCATGTCATGGCAACTATTTTTTGGCAGTTCCCACGTTAAGCTTTTCTATAAGCCGTTTTGCAACGGCTTGCTTAGTTTCTCCGGCAAATACATTTGAAGTTCCTAACGGGGTGGAGGGGACAAGCGTCCACAACGCTTGCATTAATTGCCACGAAAATTGTTGCTGGTTAGATATTCCTGGTTTTCAGCTCCTTAATTTTTCATTTTATTCTAAATACTTTAAGTTCCATTTGTTTAACAATTACAGCATAAATTTTAAAATACTACTCGAGTCGGCTATCGAACAATCTTCAACTTGGAAGCAAGAAAGAGTCATCAATTGGCTTTCAGAAATACCTCCCGGTGAAAATTGCGTCCTTCCTCCACACGCTTCAAGGCGAAGTAGGCTGAGTTTGTAAGCATAAATCGTAACACTCGCTTTCCCTCGAGAAAGCCTTTATCCACCTTCTTAGGAAGCCAATTCTTTACATATAAAATTGTGGAAAATTTTTCAAATTAAATATACAAGAAAACAATAATTTTGCATTAATTGTCTTGACGTATAAATATTGACATTAAAGCTTCCAGCTCCTCAGTATTCACACGTTCCAAATACGAAATACATTGTTATAACATTCAAAATTTCATTCTAACCAGTAAGTCTGCTGCCTTTCGAAGCATATCGCATCAGTATGGAATATGGGAAAAAGTAATAATACTATTATAATATTGTAATGACATATGTTTATTTATGGACATGTGTAATTGAAGGAATGTGAACTTACGTATGCAGTTAAGTAAATTTCAATGAAGGTGCAAAGTTTGCAAATAAACATGTTTTTAAAATTCAATTATTCGAAGTTCAGAACAATTCCTAGACGCATTCTTTTCCATTCGACACTAACACGCCAATGATTTTTGACACTACCCTCTGAATCGAAGTGGATTGTTTGAGGTCATCGCTTATCGCGTCAAAATCATGGAAGTTTACACGTCTTCGAAATACGTATACGCCGAGGTCATCTTCATGAAACACAGAAAATCTCATATGAAAGAATCAGTCGTCATTTCAACAATGAAGCTACTACGACATAATAATCATAATATCCTCAATTTCGTTTACTTATTGTGTTCTTTGGAGCATGCTCCGTGTCTCTGAGTAGCAAACATTAACAAAATCGTTAAAATTAAAAGTAACGATTTAGGATGAAGAAGTTCACATCTCCTTATAATTGTTTGTAGAAAGTCATATCAGGTTAGTATTATTGTCAATAAAATTGTAGTTTTATTTAATTTGAAATAATTGCTTGGATATTTTGGGGTTTAATTAAGAAAATATAGCTACCCGAAGTTGACGCTATGAAAAGTAAACATTTCGAGGTTTCCACTACGAGACGTATTTAGTCATCCCTATTCATTCGCTTAGTATACAGCAATCGCTTTCATTTATCATCGATCAAGTTACATAGGGTTTCTAATGTTTATATGATACCGGGTGTCCCAGCAAATATGGACCACCCCCATAACTTCTAAACGGTTCAGGGTATCGAGTTGCAGTTTTCGCTGAACAATGCAAAATCTTGGGGCAGGTAACAGGCTGGTAGAGGAATTCTCTATAATAGTTTTAGTTTTCGAGAAATTTAATCATCTTTGATTTTTTAAATTGAACTATATATTTTTTCATCAGCAATGTTATCATCATGAATATTGGAATAAAATGATTTATCATATGTTAGTATTTTAAGAGTAATTTGAGTATAAAATTAGATTTTTTGGCATCAGATTTTCAAGTAAACGGGTAGCCTTTGCAACAGTCGCCGTTTTGGGAAGGTGGCCTTCGCGACGTTGATACTGTTTTGTGAAGAGAGGAGTGTAAGAGAGATGACCGTGTAGGATGAAGGTGTAATTGCAGCAATTCATGATCTTGACATGAAAAACATATGAACAAACATCAATTTTAACGATCTGAATGAGAATTTTTTCCCAGTTGTTCATCTGAGTTGAACTTTTCTTCTTCTGAAATTCCAAATCAACGATAATCGAAAAAAACGAAATAAAAATATTGTAGCGAAAACGATAATAATAATAAAATTAATAATAATAACAATAATAATAATAATTATAAAGGTCATTTCTAAATTTACCGAACTCGAACTCAGTGCAGAAACAAACTATCACTTTAATATATGGGAGGCGAATGAATTCTTAAAGATTTTCGTTGTAATATCTTGATTAATTCATCAAATAATAGATAGGTAGACATTTTCTCTTATTATTTACAGTAACTTAACTTCCTATTTAAACACGTACTACCAGAAGAACAAAGTAATAAAAAACTTGAAATACTCTTGACAGTTCTATCAGTGTAACTACCAAACTTTAACAAAAATGCATATCTGCATTCGCTACTGTTCATTCTGATTAGTGAGTTTCTCATTTCATAGCGCCAAGTGCTGCCTCAAACTTGAAAATGCAGAAGACGGAAGTGTATAGTTTTCTTTTCCATTTAAGAACAGCAGTCGTATGGTTGCAAAGTGGACGAGTGATCATTTTAATTAAAAATGACATTTACCAACGAAGAGACGGTGGTTGGCTTCTTATTCAGTTTGAAAATGATATTTATTATTATTAACATCTTTATGCTACCATTTTTTTATATCGTTCTTTGGAACGATCAATGTTTTGAAATTTTAGTAGAAGGCAAGTTAAATCCAAATAAATAAATGGAAAATGTCTCCCATTCTGATTGTCAAAATTGGTATTTCTTAGTGTGATGTCTGTGCCATCACTAAGAATTACTGTAGTTATGCCTCTTATCCCCCACTGCCACCCCTCTCAGTCAAGACGCAACAGTCTAGACGTCGTGATGGCCACCTTCCCCAAAAGACGAGAGTTGCAACGATTACCCGTTTAATTCAAAATCACATGTCAGAAAGCCTAATTTTATACTCAAGTTACTATCAAAATATTAGCAAATGATACATCATTTTAATCCTCTTTTCATGGTCTATCCATTGCTGGTGATAAAAATATATAGTTCCATTTAAAAATCGAAGATGATTATATTTCTCGAAAATTAAAAATATTATAGATAATTTCTCTACGGCTCGTTACTTGCCCCATGATTCCTCATTATTCAGCAAACACTTTATTTCGATATCCTGAACCGTTTAGAAGTTGTGGGGGTGGTCCATAGTTGGTGGGACCCCCTGTTTATGTAATAACATTAGAACTGCATTCTCACGGGCAGGAATTCGGGCTCTGTAATTATTCTTTTTTGCGGGTAACCTACTGTGTGGTGTGTGAAAGTGTATTTATTTATATATTTATTTTTACTTCCTCGTAAACATACGGAGTAACAAAAGTAATATTTAGAGAGGTATGTATGTAATGTTGCAGTAAATCGATGTCGAGAATTTAATGGAATTACACGTTTTGGGGACTTAAGTTGCCAAGAGAGTGTTGTTATTATATCAAAACGTCCGTCTCTCCGTCCATGTGTCCCCTGGTCTGTCTGTCTGTTTCTCTGTGAACACTAGTGTGTAAACTATTCGTAGAATTTTTGTCAAAACTAATTTTCCATTAACGATCTGGCCCGAATCGAGGCCCTGCGATTTTGAAAATAATTCTTTAAATTTTGGGGTAATTTAGTTGAAGTCCCTGGGAAGCATTTTCAAACTTTTCTTAAAAACGGCTCCAAAGTTTTTCGACCTACATATGTAACCACAGTCGAACATCCGCCAACGTCGGAACTCGAACTCTAGGGCCTCGCGGTCAGTAACGTTACAGGGAAAACTGTAACGATGCCACTGAGCTATCGCAACCTTTGCAACGTGTACTTAAAAACATTGTAAGTCTTTTTTCATACAAAGTTTTAATTTTTCAATATTACAAATATTCAATTGTTTCATATTATTCGTGCGCATAGTAAATTTAACTTAAAGCTTCCTCGTGTGTAACAAATCGGACAAATTGTATATTTGAAAAAATTATTACAATACAATTAATTAATTATTACAATTAATACAATGAAGATCTATTGAGTGACAAAATGATATTCCTCTAAAACTGAAAAATATACCGAAACGAATGTTCGCTATTCTGGCAGTTTTCTGTGTACTATTCGTTACTTCTGTGAACGTTGTCTGAAGAATACACTGCGTTAGACGAAAGATAATTATACATATTTCTTTCTTAATGTAATCTGCTCTTCATTATTACTCTTTCAAATCATCTCATGTGCACGTTTCTTAAAATATGAGTGTTTTTCGCAAAAGTTTGAGTTATATAGTGACAATATATATATATATATATGTTTTCGAACACCACCAATACACATGCTGGAGATTTATTTCCAAGTGCAATCGTTTTAAATATTAAATTTTAAAATACGTTTTATTTAGAATTTTGTCTGAAATAAACAGTAGCTTTTGCGATTTTTCGAAAGAATTTTCTGGCATCAAGAACATTGTAATATTCAAAACACTACAGCAGTGACCTGCCCAAGGACAATATCGTAGCGTATTTGGTTGGGTGGCTTCTTCTTGTGCTGAAGATCTCGGGTTCAAATCCTAGCCTGCACTACTCATTTTTTATTCTGTACATTAGAGTATGTATCTGACAAATGACTTTGAAATCAGTTGTAGACGTGGAATTTTATATATCGTTTTGCTTTTCAATAATTATATATTTTTTTGTCTCTCAGCCGTGTCTCTGTCATTCCCTTAAGGTTTATTAGAAGAATGAAGTGTTAGTAGTATAAAAGTTGTAATATATTACGTAACCGTTACCAATAAAACAAGAAAATAAGACCGGTTTTTTATTGTTTGTATTGGTAGTCAGATGAATAGAAAGTGAATAACTGCGTCAATGGTAGGTGCTTTCTTCAATTAAATATTTTTGAGAATCGACTAATTACCAGCTGCACTGAAACCCTTATTTTCCGAAAGAAAGCTGTAACGGCTATTCAAGCCAGCAGTGTAATTTGTGTTATCCTAGCTGGGAAGCGATAACCGAGCAAGTGGCAACAGCTCAGGATTTGGCAACAGGGCATTGGACACAGGAGGCCTGTGGCCGCCGCTTGGCTCTTTAACACGAGGATGGTTTCTTCATTGTAGGGAAGAAAGTGAGAGAATTATGTGAGCTTATTGCACTCGTCGGTCACAAATCATGTGCGACCGCGCCATGTGTCTGCCTGAATTTTGACATTTGCAAACACGTTAGGAACGTATGTTAGCACGGTGTTTAAAAAATTTGTTCCTCAATGCTTCTGTGCGAAATTGGTTGTATTTTGATCTGTACGAGAATTCGTAAACGTGTTTTAAATTAAAAATTTCACAAAACAATATGAATATTGTCATCCATTTTTAACATGAATAAAGTAATATATTTACCCAACAGAAACTTGAATTATGAAGACAGAATATTAACAAAAGAATTGGGATCCCTTAGACCAGACTTTTGCATCAATCAAATGTCCAGTAATGAAAATAGGTCGGACATTTAAGCGGTAAATATTCTTATATTTGGTGCCCTCCCTGGCTACTAATCTGGTCACCCTAGAGGCGCCACTAGATCATAGCTACCTTAAAACACTAAGAAAGCAAATTCATTCACGTCTTAAATTCCCTAATATTCACTGATCACATATGATCCCGTAGGTCATATGTGGTCAGTTATGGGATTGAAAATAGAAAATACAGTTTGTCTAATAAAAAATATTTAACATGAGAGGTCTGAGAGACCGAAGTTTAATTGACCCTGCGACTACGGCAACGTTGCTGAAATCTATGTTGCAAAGACTAGAGACAACAATCAAAGCAAATGGAATTCATACCCAGTATTAAATAACTTAATATGTGTTGTTCAACAGGTGTGTACGAAGACTTTTTAAGCTTACAAAAACGGCGATTTTATTTTGTTTCCAAATATCAGAGAGTTGCTAACATTTTGA